>PVJO010024386.1:0-24474 GCA_004026905.1 Hystrix cristata | reverse complement strand
TTTTCCCCTGTTGCCTTTCTGCTTTTCCCCTTCTTTCCTTCTAGTACTCCTCTCCTCTGCACACCATCCTCCTTTTATATAATATCTATTACACCTCTTTGTCCTTATTTACAATTATGGTCTCTCATATCAGAGAAACAATTCGATGTGTGCTCATGGCTTGGTCTTTCTTAACTCTCAGATCTTTTCTTTTCTTTTTTTTTTTTTTTGGTGCTGGGGATCAAACACAGGGACTTGTGCTTGTTAGTCAAGTGCTCTAACCACTGAGCTAAATCCCTAGCCCTCTCAGATCTTGAATAAGCTATTTAAACTCCCTGTGCCTTAATTTTCTTGCCAACGAAATGGAGATATAGTGCTCACATCCCATAAGATTTCTGGGAAGATTAATTGAGATAATACATGTGAAGTGAATAGAATAGGGAAACAGAATAAGTACAAGTTGTTGCTGCTCTTGCCATTTTTGCCTGACATCTGTTGCCATTTTTGGCATTTTTGCCTGAGGCAATGGATGACTACTTGTGGTGGACTTAATGTGGTCAGTTTGAGCTAGAACACACAGCTGGATTGAGTTGGTGTGGTTCTGGTCGTACAGGGTCCACCTGAGGATTGTTGCTCATGCAACATAAGGCAGAATGGGAGCAGAAGCTAGTCGGCCGGCTATTGCCTAGAAGAAGCTCTGGTGTGGCTGGTTCTCCTGAAAGGAACTCGGCTGTTCTCATCGAGGAAGGAGCTCGGGGCCTTGCTGTCATCGAGGATGGCTGCTGTTGCTTCGGGGGAGCTCTGGTCGTCATCTCTGCTGCGAGCATCATATCCTGGTTCCAGTCAAGATTTCTTCAGCCATCATCTGCAGACACGGACATACACGGGACAGTGCTGTGGGCTACCAGCCCTTGATTGGCTCTTTCAGGTCTCCAGTGCCTAGACAGATATTCGGCACTCTTCCTGCATTTGGCTTGTGGGTGAATATTGTAACTTATAAATGTCCTGTATTAAATCTGCTCTCTTACAACCATTGGCTCTAGGAAAGCTAAGATACACCTGTTTCAGAAAGTAGAAATAAGAAATTAAATGTATTTTAAAATACCATCTTGCTGTACCCTTAGAACCTTAAACTCAGTTTTTATGACGTCCTCTTTCCCCTTGTTCCCTGCACATACTAAAACTCAAAGGGAGGAAAAAAAATAGGAGACAGAAATTTGACCTCAAATTACAATGGAGTGCATTTCCCAGTGGTCTCGCCTTTAGAAACTAGGTATTCAGTAGGCCACTCGCAAAGAACTTTTCTTCATTTTATTGTAAGCTTCTCAGTGGTGCCGTATTCTTGCTGGACTATTTCGGGTTCCTGGTTGCTAGTCCTTTTTCTGCTCCACCTTTTGGGAATTCTAATGCCTTCAAAGCCCGCTCTGTTCTTGTGTTTTCTTGGATATTTGCCAAGCTAATCTCCCAACACTGAAGAGTATTATGAAAGTTAAGCTGCATGAAAAGGAATAATAATTTTGTCCTACCTATGAGGCTTGGGGTCAGTACTGCCTTTATAAATTTGTGTGTTTTTTTTGGCAGCTGCCTAATAGGTTTTCTATCCACCGTGACTTTCCCCCCACGTTACCACATCATTGAGCTATTTATTCAGTTTAGTTAAGTTGGCTGAGGAACTGTGCCAGAAAATGCTATTAGGAAGCCAAGCTTACTTACCCCAAAGTAACTAAAGGACTCTCAAAGTGGTTTTCTCTGAAAATTCTTTAGTCTTTTAAAAAATCTCAGTTTTGCTATTCTTGCTGAAGTAAGATGAGGAAACGAGGTTCAAAAGAGATGAAACCACTCAGTTACGGTGCGTGAAGGGAACAGGACCTGCGTGCACCATACTTCTCTCCATTAATTAGATATGAAGGTTTGAATTTAAATTTAGAAACAATGAGAGAACCGAAGAGTTGAGAGTCCATTTCAGTGATAATTGGTACAGAAGTAACTGTAATGCTGTAATTCTGCCATGTATTACATAAGGCAAAGGAAGGTGTTTTTCCCTTTGAATTAGCAGTCAATTTAGGCTGGAGATCACTCTTGCCTGGTGTGGGAAGATGTCGTCCTTAGGAGCTTTAGACACCTACACGAAGTCCTTTAATTTTTACTCATCTTCAAAAGCTAACGCTGGATTAAGCTTCAGGAGTCAGATTGGAGTTGAGATTCCTTGGGCTTGCCAAAGAGAAGTTGTTTTTAATTTCAATAATTTGATGAACATGCCTGAAGAGCTTCAGGGTGCCAGAGTCAATAGCTACAAGGGAAAGAGACAGAGTTTTTCTCACCTGCCTGGGTCATTGATGTTATGCCAGTTTTGGTGACTAGGTTTCCCCATATTCAACTACAGTACCTTCTTTTCTTCTCTCCTGGGAAGACTCTCCTTTACTGCAATATTATTCATCTCCAATTCTCTCTCCATTAAAAAATACCTAAAGATTCTTTTGGTATTTCCATTCCAATCAACATACATTTCCTTTTGAAGTCTCAGAGTCTACGATTTCCCTAAAATGGAGGAAAAGAAGAGAATCTTCAGAGCCTTTAGGAACTATCATTACTCTTTGCCCATAGACGATTCAGAGTTGGAAGTTAACCTCCATTTGTCTACCAGACATTCTTCTGTAAAGTACAGGAGAATTGAAGAATTAGTTCTTTGGGGGGCACACTGGGGGTTGAACTCAGGCCCTCACACTGAGCTACACCCTCAGCCCCCCGCTTTTTTTTTTTTTATAACTTTTTATTTTTGAGACAGAGTTTTGCTAAGTCACTAAGTTACCCAGGCTGGGCTCAAACTTGTGATTCTCTTATCTCACCCTCTCAGAGTGCTGGGATTGTGGGCATGGGCCACCACACCTCACTTGAATTTTATATAGAGAACCAAGATGTACACTAGAAGCTGCACTCTAAGGCAAGTAGACCTGCATTTATTACAGAATGTAAAACTTTCAGCTACTGAACACCTTTCAGCCTCAGCTTCCTCATCTGTAAAATGGATACAATAACAATTCTTGTATTGCAGCATTTTTGTGAAAAATCAATGTGATCTGGGTTATAAAGCAACGAGGTAGTTCTCCCAGTATGTATGCATCCATTTGATGTTGCCATTACAGTGAAATTATTACTTCTCTCTTGGGTGACGGGGTGGAAAAGGACCAGAAATAGTTCCACTTTACTGTGACAGAGTGAACTGTGTTACAGGAAAGCGATTCCCATCAACAGACCAATTTAGCTCCAGATCAGGAGAGAGAACTCACATCTCAGATTCTTCATCTTTTTCTTTGACACGAAGCCCAGACTAGCTGGAGCTTATCCTCTTGCTAATGGTAGTCCAACCCAAGTCCCCGAGGGCCCGACTCAACTGTTTCTTAGCTCTAAACCCAGATGCGTTCCTCGTTTGGGGTTTCACAGTACCCACCACTAGTTATGGTGACTCGGTTTCCCTACAGGTGCCTTCTTTTCTTCTCTTCTGGGAAAGAGCTCACCTTTTTTGTAATACTCATCTCCAATTCTTTCTCTATTACAAAACACTGAACTGCTGTTCTTTCTCCTGGGAACTGGCAAGATCTGGTTTTAAAGAGTCTTCCTGTGATGAAAAAGACATGGCCTGTGTCATGGCCCCCTCTGGGAGGCAGCATAGCTGAACATCCAGAAGACTGGACTCTGCTGGGTACTATACGACCCACTTAGCTCAGGACATGTTGTGCTTGGATGGAGCTTCAGACTAATTATTTTTAACCACTTTTCACTCTCAAAGCTGTCCCAGTCTGAGGTCTAATTTATTGATGGGCCTAACACTAGAATTAGAATACCTGGATTCAAATCCTACTATCTACCATTTGCATTGCATTCTTCTGCTGTAAATGAGATGATGATGATGATGATGGTAGGAGCTATCCTTGGGCTTGTTCTCCACTAGTTTATTTTAATACCCATAAAGTGTTCAGAATAGTGCCTGTTGCCTAGAACATTCTATGTCAGGGCAAGTTACTATTAAACCCAGGGGACTCCCACTTCCATTTACACAGTTGTTAAATGCAAACTGCCACACCTACCCTCTATATTTCATAGAGCCTTAAAAAGGACAGAAGGGGGGTCAGAAGAAATAATGTAGTTAAAATATATAAAATAATTTATAATTTACAATATCATTGGTATTATTTTGGCCAATAACCCTACAATGAAAAATTAATTCACATGTCCCTTTATTACTCCGTTTTGCTACTATAATAAAAATTAAAACAGCTTGCTGGTTTTTCTAGTCTACTTGATTGAAAGTAATATTTTACTGCCTTAAATTTACATTGCTCACTGTTAATGATTCTGAGCACTTCATTTCTTTATTAAATATTAAGATTTCTTCTGTAATTATCCATAAGATATTCCTTTCCTGTAGCTATTTCTGTTTTCTTCTGGTTGAGTAGCAAGATAACATTTATATTATATACAAATTCTTTCTCAATTTTCAGTATTGGAAAAATCTTGATATTTCCTGTCATCTGTCTAGGAAATTTATCCATAATGTCTTTTGTTGAAAAGAAGTCCATGTATTTGTTCACAAGTTCTTTTAGAGGAACTTTTCCTCTAAGAAGTTGATATTTTATCTTCCATTAACATCTTTAATTCATCTGGGATCTCCCTCAACAAAGGGCTTGTTACAGTATTTATAGTTTTCCAAATAGGGAAGCAGTCTCCCTTAACTCATTTACTAAACAATCTGGCTTGTCCTCAGAATTGAGGCCTTCATCTGGCTGTGTATTAGGCTGCACACGTACAATAGTCTGACTTTCACCTCTCTCTTATTTCAGGAACACTAATACCAAACTAATCTATTATCACCTTATAGTACTTAATGACTGCTAAAGCAATTCTCTCCTCTTTTTCTTTCCTAAAACCAACTTAGCCTCTTGTGGCTCTTTCTTCCTCCACAGGTATTTTAGGACACATTTTTCCAGATTCTTCAGAAAACCCACCTGGAATCCAACTATTTTTCATGTATGGATAAACATGGGAATAATGATTACCATTGGAACACAAACTTGCCCATTCAAAAGCACAGGCTATGTCCACTTAATCAGATCATTTTTATGCTTTTTTACTAAAAGTTAAAGTTGCCTTTATAGAATTCAAGTGTGTTCTAGGTTAAATAGTGTCTAGGTACCATATATTGCTGCTGCTTGTGTGTGTGTCACCTAAATTTCAATAGGATACGTGTTCTAGATTTTGCTTTATCCACTGATTTTTAGGTAAGTAACTCACTGCTCCTGGGTGACAGTTTCCTTGTCCATTAAAAGGCTGGTTTGAAGTTCATGGTCCCTGTAGCACCGCAGGTCATAATGACAAACCCTGATTGAAGCCTCAGAGTGCCAGCTGCTCTGCTGACCATGCTCCCACCGTTACCTGTTCTGACAGGGGGGCGACTCTGGAGCAGCATTTAGCACACCTCCTACATAGTAAGCACTCGATACATGTTTGTAATCAGGCTTATTTAACATTGAAGAAATAGAAGCTCAGAGAGGTGAAATAGCATTCCCAGGCTCACACAGCTAGTAAGTGCCGGACTGCAGTGTGAAAAGACTAAAACCTGCAGAGGAAAAACACTTTGGAAGCAAAGTCAGCCCTCCAGGCGCTGAGGATTTGAATTAGCAGCTCAGAAATCCTGGTGATCTTGACTACAGCCTCCTGCCGGCCACCTGAATCCCAGAGGTTGTGAATGTGGCTGCTAGAGTTTCCATCAGCTCTGGCCACACGGATGTGCTCTTGCGGAACATCCCTTTTCCTAGAAGTCTGCCGGCTGATAGTGGAGTCAGATAACAGCCTGGGAAGGCAGCCGACATTCACAGGAAAGGAAGTGGGTGCCATCCAACCAGCTGGACAAGACCCAGTGCCTCTCTGACTGCACGTAGAAATGGAGGTGGGAAGAGTTGAAAGATTGTCTCTCTCTCTTCTCGCCCTAGCAGCCAGTGCTGTGCAGGTAGGTGAAGAAGGTCAGCCTGTAGCCAGGTAGAAGGAAATGGTTTGAGAGCTACTTATGAGTCCTCCTAATTCCAAATTCTAAATCCTCTGCCAACATTCTTCCACCTGCAAGTGATAGGCACCCAACTCAAACTCTCCTAACTAAAGCTGAAGATGTTACCAGTTTAAGCAACTTGCGGGGAAACCATGGTTTGGGGTAAACTGAATTCGGGATGTTAGCAGTACTTCACCAGCCCCTCTCCTTCCCATTTCAAGCCATCTTTCTCCAAAGGAGGAAAATAGAACTACTGGCAGCTCCAGGTGTACGCATTCCTGATGATGGAGTCTGTTTTTCCGCATCCATATCGATTCCTGGGAAGGAGTCTGATTGGTTCTGCTTGGGTCACAGAACAGGGAAACTCGGGCCATGTGATTGGCAGTCTTGTAGAGTAGGAAAGAGAATTTTCCGAAGGAAGAGATGCACGGCTGCAGGAAAAAGAAAGAAAAGTCGGAGTCATCCACGGCCCTTGCTGTGCTTTGTCTGCAGAACCGGTGGACACATAGTGCCCCGGCCACTCCACAACATCTTCTGTTCCATTTCCTGTTGTCCCACTCTCCTGCCATCCAGCCTGTGCTACCTAAACTGCGTGACACCTCGTGCTTCTCATCTCTGGATCTCTATGCTTGCCGTTCCTCTGCCCAAATGCCTTAAAAAAAAAAATGTGGTCATTTCCTTTCTATAACTTTCTCTGGCCCTCTCAGGCAGACTGCAACAATGTATACTTTCTTATCCTACTGCACAGTAGATAGGCCATGTTTGTCTCCAAACGAGCCTTGAAGTAATTGAGAGCGGGAATCCAGTCTCATCCTATTAATCTTTGTATGAATAAATGTGACTCTCTTAGAGACACTGTTTGTTTGCCCAGTATCCACCTTTTCTTTTCTTGCTCCTGAACCCTGACTTAGAGTTCTGTGTATACAGCGAAATGCCTACTTCCTCTTTGCAGCCAGTGATACGCACATAACACCGCGTCTGGCCCCTGAGGTATATCCGGGTGTCTTCTGGAGTGAGGGGCAGTCTCTTCAACAGCTTCGGCTTTCTTATAAAAGGCATCAGATGCGGTTGGCACCACCTTCTCCTCCTTCCATCCTGTTTTGTGTGTACTCTCTGTATTTGAATGTAGTAGTCGTCTTGTAAACAGGACGAAAAGGTCAAGAGACGCACCTTCACTGTCTCAGTGCGATGGAGCGGCTCGGGATGTAAAGTAGGACAGTTTTCTTCTTCCTGCTGTTTCCCTTCCATGCAGAAGAGCACAGTTACTCTCGTACTCTTAGTCTTGAAAAAGTCATCATGTGATAGAGCAACCCAGTCCGACTCCAAGATTTGAGAACTTGTGTGTGGCCGAAAGCACATACACCTGATGAGAAACTGTAGTTATTTGAGGGCTAAAATATTTTCTTCCAATGTGTGAAATTACTTTCTCGAGCAGCTGCTAAGTTGTTCTTCAGTTGAATGGGACTAACTACTTAGTAATTCAACTATAAGATGTTTCCTTTTGCTTAGGACACTGTAAAACTTTGCTGAGATATGAAGGGTGTCTTGAGCTGAGAAAGTTTGGGAAACTGATGTATGAGATAAGTGAACAAAATAAAGAGGAGATTTTCATGTGCAGAGGGGAATGAGGTCACAGGAGGAATAACAGGATTCTTTTCTGTGCTTCCTCTGGAAAAGGAGAGTCCTCCTCTCTATAAGAGAATTCTAGGGGCTGGAGATTTAGCTCAGTGCTTAGAGTGTTTGCCTCGCAAGCATGAGGCCCTGAGTTTGATTCCTGGTACCAAAAAAAAAAAAGAGAGAGAGAGAGAATTCTAGATTATTTGTCTTTTGAAAAACAGCAGGTTGTCATTACCATATTACTGACCACTGTGTTTAAATAACCGCCCAAAAGAGCACATGCCCTCCACGCAGCCTCCCTCGGCCAAGAGCAAGTTGTACAATTTTAGAACTTCTGCTCATCTTCTCAAACCCAGCTACCCAGCTCTCTGCACAGGCAGGAGTGTCAGGCCGATGAGCTCAGGTGACGTGGATGAGCTCAACACTCTCGGTGTTTGTGTGTTTTTCCACCTCTCTAGCGTAGGGTCTTTGTTTCCGGATGTAAACTCTTGGCTTTGGTTCCAAATCCCAGCTGAGACATTCGCCCGCAAGGTCACTCAATACTCTAAGCCCCATTTTCTTCACTTGGAAAAAGTTCTGGAGCCTCAAAAGATTATCATGAGGATTAAGTGAACGTATGAATAATGAGCTCTCAGCACAGCAGTTGGGACCTAGGAAAGACTCAGTAATGTTGGTAGTTATTCTCTTCACTATTGATACACATTCAGCAAAATATACTCAAGGTGAAGTTTGGGCCAGGCTCCCTGGCTGCAAACACAGAGGCGAATGGAGCTGAATATGTGCACAAAGCATCAGAATTGGGCTGCCTGGATTTCACTTCTGGCTCCATTACTTACACGCTTGAACACATCACTGAACCAGCCTGGGACTTGGGTTCCTCATGTACAATATAAGTTGATAAAAGCCAGTTATTCGCGACATGGATGAATCTCGAAAGCATTATTCAAAGTGAAAGAAGTGAGGATGAAAGGCCACATACTGTAGGTTTAAGGAATTCTGAGAAAAAACATAAAACGGGTAAGTGGCGGTCTGAGGGTGGGGTAACAGGACTGACTAGAAAGGGGCGCCAGCGTGCTTTTTGGAATGGTGGAAATATTCCATGTTTTGGTGGTGGTGTGGTCACATGACTGTATTATTTGCCAAAACTCATTATCTTGTACAAGTAAAAAGTATCAGCTTTACTATATTTAAATTCTATCTCCATAAAACGGACTTAAGAAAAACAGGCAGTTGGTGAGCTCTTAGCAGCATTAAATAAAATCACACCTGTGAAGTACTGGGAATAGCATTTAGGAGAGAGCAAGCCCTCACTGTGAGTTTGCTCTTGTTACCAAGTCAGCTCATTCCATAGTACGCATCTCTGAGAGCCCACAAGAACTTTCTGAATGTTGCACGAAAAAAGTGAAAAATTCCTCCTGAACGCCTGAGTAATGGTATTTATCACCCAACTGAAGACAGTGAAGGAAATCCTGCGTTCATCTGAATAAGTGTGTGATCTTCTAATGCACCATTAAAACCCAGCAAATATCACCAACACGAAAAATGAGATGAGCCATGAATTAAGGTGGCAGCTTCATCTAGAGCATTCTGCTCTGCTCGCAAGAGTTCTAAACAGTGTAAAGAAATACGCTCTTAAATATACGTATGCAGGCTTCCCTAGGCCTCTCCTTCCCCAGAGTCAGTCCAAAGTTGTATGAGTTGTAAAATCTGGGGAGTTGCTGAAGTTGTTCCTATCTGAGAACACAGGACTTTGCCACTCCGGGCACTTCAAGCACACAAACCAGCCGCAGAGCCTGCGGAGCGGCGGGCGTGGATCATGTCTACAGAGGCTCAAACCAGGCCCCTCCCCCACTGCAGTCGCAGAGTGCAACTCAGGGCCTTGGGTTTGACTCTTAAGCTGTCACCAACTGCCAGATGACAGGACAAGACTCCTGTGTGTCCGCGCTTTCATTTCTTCATCTATAAACTGAAAGAGCAGGACTAAGTCACCTAGAAAACACAACAGTCTGACTTCTAGACTTGTACAGCACCCGGAGTGGAGAGGCAGATGTGTTTCAGTTCACCTCTCACTGTTTACCAGCTGAAATGTTTCTCCAGGCCAGAATTTTCTCCTTTGTAAAACAAGATAATAATACTTTCCCAGGCTGTGAAAAAGCAAATAAAATAACATCTGAAACCACCTAATAGAGTTTCTGGCCAGTAACTGGATCGTCTTTCTTTCTCCTTCTATTCTCTTCATTGTGATTATAATGGATAATTTTAAAAACCCATTTTTGTTCCATTTTTTTAGGAAGCAAATCTTGCCTAGAACCTGCATATGTAAAGAGTCATATGCCAGGTACCAATGTAATGCATAGCGAGGTGCTGGTTATTCATTAGGACACTGCTTAAAGAAACATCCAAGAGGGTTTGGGATTCAGCTCAAGTGGTAGAGCACTTGCCTAGCAAGTGCAAGGCCCTGCCTGAGTTTGATCCTCAGCACCCCGCACTTCAAAAGTTCAAGAATGTTAAAATCTATCACTTGATTTTTTTTTAGATAACTGGATAGGTTTTTCTGAAAAAGTCCTCACTCCTATTATTCACTTCATTCGTTCATTCATTCATTCACTCATCCAATGAACAATTTCTGATCCCCTCTATGTGCCAGGCACAGTATTGGGCACTAGGGACACAGAAATTAATTAGACATTGTCCTTAGGTTCAAAAGGTTTCCGGGTATTTGTAAAAAAGGGCACAGAGGCTGTGAAAGAAGTCAGTCCGGGACAAGGGGCCGAAGGTGGCTGAGGCGGGTCCTTCCTGTGAGGAGTCAGGAGAGGCTGCAGAGAGGGGCTGAGGCCAGATGGAAGTCATGGAAGATGACGAAGTGCTCGCCAGGTGGAGGGGTAAAGAAGGGGACAGGGATAGCAGCGCAGCTGGGTGAGAAGAACAGCGCTCGGCATTCCGGATCATAGTAGGATAACTATGGTTGATGATGATTAATTGTATATTCTAAAATAGTTACTAGAAGGAATTTTGAGTGTTCTTAGAGCAACACACGACGAATGTCTGAGGCGAAGAATGTGCCAGTTATCCTGATCTGCCCCTCGCTCATCGTATACGTGTATTGAAACATCACACTGTTCCTCCCAAATATATACAAGGAGTATGTGAATCAAAAATAAAACACACTATCTTAAAAAGAAGAGAACTACATGAAAAGGGAGCGACAGGCACCAAGGCCCGGGTATATGCCACAGACCATGTGACCCGGGAAGTGAACTGAGAACCGAGGTCAGGACGGGGCAGGGTGGTGGACCTCGTGAGTGGTGGAGCCGCAAGTCCTGGACGGGAGCTCTTCGAGCAAATGCTGACCAGCTGAGGAAGGAGGACTTCAGTGTGGACAGTTGGTGGCAGGAAAAGAGGAGATCACCGAGTCTCACTCAACCGCCGCCCGTTCATGATGGCAGGTCCTCTCTCTGCCACCCATGATGGGTTTGGTTGTGGTTCTCCAGAGTTGTCCAGGGCCTCATCCACAGCCAGGTCGAGTCATGGTCCTTAGAGACAGCAGGAGGCGGAAGCCATCTTGTTTCAATTCCAATGCCTCGGTTGAATTTTTCTCAGAAGCGGGACCAGATTTTTTACTATCCACAAGTTTGTCGCTCAGCCACAAGATTAAGAAGTAAATTCACTGTGTTTAAGATGATGAATACCAGTTTTTTAGTAGAGTATGATGAGTTGTTAATATGGGAATCAACAATCATCAGCTGCCTAAAATGTGCTAAGTACTTTTTTTTTTTTTTTTTACCAAGAACATGTATTGGTACATTGTATACATAATGATCACATTTGTCATGGTTATTTTGTACCTGTACACGATGCATCTTGGACCCTTACCCCTTCCCTATTCCTCCCTTCCATTCCACTCTTTCTTTTCTAATCTTCTCACAACTCCATGTGACATTCACAACTTGAACTCTGGCTCCAAGTGTGCTTCCAGATGCACCAAGGTTTGGAACAAAGGCAGACGGGAAAAGAAGTAGCACGAAAAGCAAAGAAATATCTTCCTCTTTCAGAATCTATCAGCTCGCTCCTATTTTGCAGAGATTTTCTCCCACTAAATGGTATCATTCTCTTTCTTTTGCGTTGATTCTTTCACTCTTCAAGTCCTTTCTTCCTACTTTCCTATCTTCCTCCTTCCCGTCATCCCTGCTTTTTTTCTCTTTTCTCCTGTGTCTTTCTTGCTTGCTCCTTCAATCTCTTTCTTAAAGTTCAAATCAAAATACCAGCCTAATCCCCGAGAAGCAACTCTGTTTTCCCTGCCACAGCATTGCACAACTTGTGGGATGGCCCTGTGCCACCGCTAGCTCCTCAGAGAGGTTTTACGTGGCCAAGGAACATCTTGTACAATACCACTTTTTATCAAAACCAAACAGCATAACAATGCATACAGGGCCTCGCTCCCAGCAACCTCATAAGATTTCACTATGACAAATACAACGAAGGTGAAATCTAAAATCCATCTCTATTTGAAAATAAGTCACTCCAGTGCCTCTCCCTGCCCTCCCCAGTCTCCCCAAGTCCCTGTCTGAAGCCCCCACTCTTCCTCTGCTTGCTCACCCCCCCAGCCTCTTGTCATCAAGTGCTTCCTTTGGCCTCTAGCTGTTCAGGTTCCACCAGTCTGGTGACCCATTAGGACAGGGTTGCACCACACTGGGGTGGGGCTGGAGGAGAGAGGGGGAAAGGATTGAGTTGAAAGCCCCGCGGAGGCTGGCTGCGCTTGACTCCCCTACGTGGGTCTTGGTCTCTGGAAGGCTGGCCAGCAGGAATATCTCAGAGATGAGTATTCTGGGGTGGGGACCAGGACAAGAGGACAGGGAAGGACAGGGACAGGATTGAGCCCTTCATTCAAGAGGTACCTAGCTCCGCTCCTCCTTAGCCAGGAACCTCTGAGGAAAGCAGCCTGAAACAAGGAGCACTGATTTGAGAGTCCAGTACAAAGGCTCAGGCCGGGCTAGCATGGTATTAGACACCAGGAGGCAGCCCCGAAGGACAGACCCTCATGAGTGATCCCCAAGACTAGGCCTATGTGGGGTTTAGTCTTCCCTCTGCCTTGACGTAATCCTGCCTTAAGCCCCCAGAAGAGACCCAGAGCTCGCAAGAGGACAGCTTCACACTGTCTCCCTCAGCCTGGAAAGAGGATGTGGAAAGAGTCTGGGAAGGCAGGAGGGCAACCCGGAAAGGAGAAGAGTTGCGAGAAGCCAGTGAGAAGGGCAAGTCCCCACTGAGAAAGCCCGTGTGTTCCCTCCCCCAACGCGGGCTCAAGACTGCCTCTTACCTGCCTCAGCTGTGCGTATCATGCATTCATTCATTCGTTAAGGAATATTTACTCAGGTCTGTGATGTATCGACACAATTCTAGGCTCTCAGGGTAGGGGGATCTACACAAGACAGTTCCTGCTCTCTTATTCACAGCAATAAATAAGTAAAATAAAAATACATACATAAATTCGTCTAGGGATAAGAGCTTTTGCCTCTTGCTTTTCTTCTTTAAAATAAGAGGCGGGAGAGACATTCACACCGGAAGTGTGGGTTAAATTAAGGTGGTCAGACGGCTTCTCTGCAGAAGAGTCAGGCAGGGGAAGAGCCTTCCCAGCAGAAGGAACACAAGGGCACAGACTAAACAAGGCCAGCATGTTGGAGAAATTCGAACAGGTTTCCTGCAAGCCAAAGGAGCGACTGGGTGGAGGCTGGCCTATCTCTGGCCACCCTCGTATTGGCAACCCCCAAGCCGTGCACAGTCATCCATTCATTCACTCAGAGGCTGGGTGGATCCGGGTGCAGGCTATGTGGGACTGGCCAGTCTCTGGTCTCTCCTGTGCAGAGGGGCCGCAGTGCTACAAATTCTCCCAGCAGGCCCCTGGCCCCTGCCGCCCTGCCCAGCTCCAAGCAGGGACTTGAGCGAGCAGTCTCTCCAGGTGTCAGCTGCTGGGTGTGAAACTTCAGCTCTTAATTCCAAATCATTACCACATGGGTATCTGATTCCCGCTGACGATTTCAAGTGGTTGGCTTGCTGGTGCCAGATCTTTTGTCTGTGAAAGATTTCTCTCTCGGCTTAGGTTTTAAATGAGTCTCATGTTTGCTGAAACTCCAATTTAATTCAGAACAAACCAGACGGGTGAAGTATGAAAAGGGCACAGGAAACTCAATGAGAGCCTCCACGAAAGGATTTCAGGGCTTATTTAAGGAAACGCAGTGTAAAGTGTGGGTGGTAGAAAGGCAGGAAGGCTGAGAAGGAAGCTGCTGAGAATCGCTGTGAGCCCTGGGTCAGATCCTGGCCCTGCCCCTTGCTTGCTGTGCGACTCTGGGCCTGTCACTCACCATCTCTGCATCTCAGATTCCTCATCTGTCAAATGTGGTGGGGAACAGTAGCTACATGCAGTGTGGTGATACCGGAAGGGGTTAATCCATGTGATAAGCTCAGAGCAGCGCCTGGCAACACACAGCGGCTCCCTGGTTGCTCACCTTTATGGCTAACGCATGCATCGTCCAGGGGACGTGGTTTGGGACTTATGTTCTTAGTGGTTGCTTCAGTTGGGCTGAGCAGGAGGTCACCCACTGAGGCTAAGATTGTGGGCTCAGGGTCACAGGTCTCTCTGTCAGCTTGATTTCATCCCTAGCACCGTACAACACTCCCATGATCTTCCCAGGAGGGAGTAAATAGAAAGATATTCACATAGTGTCCTAAATCCCTTCTCCCTTCTAGAGAGAAAAGCTGGAGGCCTTAGTGATGAGAGGGGTCCCCTTGTCCTGCCTGGGCGACACTTTGTACCTTATGGGCCAGCTCCAGGCTGGGACACAGTCCCTGGAAAGTTAGATCTAGGCTGTGCTTTCAAACATTTATGCAATTTCGCACTTTTATTCTAATGTAATTGCACCAGGAACCCCGGCACAAAGAGCCCCCCAAGACCCCCTTTCTAAGTCATCCCCTTTCTCTTTATGATTGTCCCAGAAGCAGATGTGTCTTTTTAAAAATGAACACTGAATTAGTTATCAAAACTCAAGAAGTCTGCACCAACTCCCTACTAGAACATTTGTTGATATTCTTATCGCTTTAATTAAAAATATATGTACATAGTTTTAAACAGTCAAAACCTCATCATGAGAAACAGGAGCTTTTGTTCAGCTTTTCCTACCTTTAATTTGCTCTCCCCAAAAGCAATGACATCCAACCTTTAAGATATCCGTTTAGAACTGACCTCTCCATCTTTAAATATCATACTTCTACTGTTACTTCTTAGTTTTTCAATCTTAGATGCTTCTCCCGACTTTCTATGGTGGAGGAGAAGGATTCTGCTATGTTTGGGTCTTCCTATATCTGCCTACAAAGTACACATGTTCCCTCTCCTATTCGCTCACATGCAAATATATAAATTTTATTATTCATTTTCACTGTTTATATGATAATCTATGTGGAAATAGTGTTCACAGATAAACTAAATTGTGTACCATCTTTGCACCTCCTTCATTATATGTTTTTTCCTATAGTTACCAATTGGCTCTTTTTTTCCTCTGCTCAGTTGTGTGTGCCTAATATTAATTGATTCTCCAATTATTTCACACAGGGCTATAAAACTGGCAGTAAAGACAGACCCATCACGTAAGCACCTTTTCGGGGGGTGTACTGCTCTCGGGGGCTCTCGGCTTTCTTCCTACGGTGCAGGCCAGTTGCTCTGGAAGTCTGCGGTCCCGATGTTACTCTGGTCTTAACTTTTGTCATCATCCTATAAAATGCCCCGAGCCCCTCTTAAGCTGGATCTCTGGATCCTGGATTCTGTGTCTTGGGGGTACTTCCCAGCCCCTCTTTTTAGTGAAGTGCATCAACTCGTACCTTCCCAAGAAAACCTGCATATCTGAAAGTATTTTTATTATATGCTCACACTTGATTTGTGATTGGAAAGTCAAGCTTCTTGTTTATTATAAACTTCGCAGCATGTATTTTTGCCTTTGACTCTGCGAGAGTCGAAGAAAAGATGTGTGTTTAGCCTTCACAGATGGACCTTGCGTGGTCCTCCATCTCTCTTGTGGAAGGATTCCTGGGGACATGAATACCGTAACATGCAGAGCTCAGCAAGATGAAGTAAGAGGTAATTTAACACCCTCCTTCAGCCACTGTCCAGATTTTTACTTAGCAGACACTTGCGGAGTGGCTGTGCGGTGCCGTGTACCATGCTCAGTGCTGGGACTTGTTTTGATTTGGGGTGATTAATGCATATGTATTTATTTTGACAGGTTCACAGGGAGCCTTCAGGCCATCTGGCAACACTAGGACTTTTCTTTCAAGCTACTCACTTCAACTAGTCAGCTTCCCTTACTTTAGTCAGCAGAAGCCAAGCTCAACAGATGAGCCCGCCAAAGAAAGGGCATGACAATGAATACGACACTCTCGCAGGTGTCACTGGGCAAACAGCATAGAGGGCCTATTGTCTAGAGTCGAGGGGCTTGAAGGGGTCAGACACAGATTGGCCTCACCCACTCCGACAGAGAAAGTTCCAGAAGCTCTGTGCTCTGCTCCCTGAGAAGTCAGCACAGCACCCTGACGGTGATGCATCCCTTGTTTTGGGAGCCCAGCCGGAGGGGATCTCAGAGCAGGAAAACTGTACAAAGGGTAATAACAACAACAATAACCGTAGCTGTTGTTACTGTCGTTTCTGAAGCCAACAGACCAACGTCCCTTTAGTAGGAGTGATTGGAACATTCCTGTGCAAGACACTCGGCGAGATTGAGACGTTAACACTCACTTCTGCTTGGGCTCCCAAAGATGGTTTTCATTATCAATAAATGAAATTCCAAGAAAAGAGCTGCACTGAAATTCAGGGTCACTGTCCTGCAGATGCACCTCCTTTCTGACCCCGCCACCCAGCTGCTAGAATTTAGCCCAACGAACTAATAAAAGTTGACTGCTACAAATTATGAAATAATGAATGATCTGAGAAAATAGACTTACAGATATTTACTGAAATATTGTTATTTAATTAAAAAGTGGCAATTGCCTAAGTATCTTCCTGATTAAAAATGTGGACCGTATCTTCGTTTGGTAGAATACTATTAAATATGTTATTATGTGATATTCATACATCCTTTTTGTGCATATGTATGTATACATATACATGTAGTCAGAAAAAAGACCTGATAGGAAAAATATGCAGGCGCTGAGAAAGGTTATCTCTGGGTTGGTAGAATAATGGTTGGTTGGTTCCTTCTTTCTTTCTTTCTTTCTTTCTTTCTTTCTTTCTTTCTTTCTTTCCTAATTTACTTACCTGTATTTTCACTGATAGCCCTACTTTGTTTTTTATAATCAGGAAAAATCAACAATAAGAGATATTTTAAGATATCTAGGGTAAAGAAGAAAGGATGGGCTTCAGGAATGCAAGAATGAATTTTAAAGGCATCTTCCCCAAAGTGTGTGGTTTAGCAGACCCCATTCCCTCAGCTTGTGGTTTCTGGGTCTCCACAGCAGGCCTGGCTGCAGCTGGCCAGGAGATTGAGTCTTGGCTGCAGCCACAAGGGTCCCTGCTGCCCACACAAAGCTGGTGAGTCAGGGTTTGCTCTGTGCTTGCTAGAAGCGTCTAAGCATCAAACCTAGAAGTCACAGAGAGATCATCTCTCATGAGAAGCCCAGTTAAAGATGCTGGTCCAGTAAAGGAAGTCCTTCCTTAAAGAAAATGTCCCACAGTCCTGAACCACAGTTCATCTGCTTGCCATTTAGCTTATCGTTTAGCTGAGACCATGCTCAGGTTTTGCAGACGAACTTCCCCCTCTCGGAATGAGATGCTGACTTTGCCGCCATCCGTTGATCGCCAGCTGTGCTCCATGCCCTGTGCTACGCTCTCGGTCCACAGTGTTTCAAGATCCTCAGCACCCTCCGGGCTTACCATCCTCACTCCTTTCTTTCAAAGGAAGGTATGGGGTTCAGACAGGTTCTCAGTCTCTCACAGGAAGGAGCTGGGGTGGCATCTGACTCAGGTCTGCATCGCTCAGGGTTCCTGCCTATCTAGTTCACGAGGCTGCTTTTCAGACCCTCCAGCCCTCTGTCTGCCCTGTGGGCTCTTGTGCCTCAGCTGCATCAGGGCTGCGTCCCTCTTTCTTTGGGTCTCAGTGGGTACCGGGCAGTGAGCTGGATTACCTAGTTTATGGAGCTTTGGATGTGCCTTATTTCCCTTACCAAATGTCGTAAGAACCCGAAAGGCAGAACCTGACATTACCAGTCTGGATAAACTAACTTACTCAGAGGTAACCACCTCAAGATCTGAGAGACTGAAAGAAAAAGATTATTTCTCTTTTCCTCAACACGGTCATTGTGGGTCAGCCAGCAGGTTCTGTACTTGATTTCTAAGAGATGCTAGCTGCAAGTCTGCCACCATCTCCAACATCACCAGGTGAAAGGCTGAAGACAGAGAGACAAGCTAGGTGTCATGCAAGCACCTGTAATCCCAGCATGCTGGGAAGCTGAGGCAGGAGAATCACAGACAGACAGACAGACAGACACACACACACAGAGACAGAGAGAGCAAGACAGCATTTATTTGCACTTCGTGGCCAAAGCAGGTCACGTGGCCACACTGAACTTCAGTAGGTAGAGTCGTACTATCTTCTTGTGTGCCTGGCAGGAGCGAGCATCTGCAGGGCCGTGCAGTGTGCCACCATCACCCTGCTGACGCGACTGGGTACCTCTGCACCGAGACGTTGCTGGGCGTGAAGTGGTCACTGAGCTGATGTGGATGACTTAACGCAAGGTGACAGAGTGGTGGGCTAGAAAACATGTGAAAATAGCCAGGACTTCTTCAGTGAGAAGGTGATACATATATAGAGACAGATATAGCTATATACAGATATAAGATATATATCCTAGCTATAGATAGATATTGATATATTTCAAACAATCAGAATGGCATAAATACTGTAAAATGAACACCCTATGAAAGTGTATTGACTTTCTAATGCTGTTGTACTAAATTATCACAAATTGAGTGGCTTAAAAATACATATTATTCTACAGTCTATAGGTCAGAATTCTGACACTACAATCAGGGCGTTGGTGTGTAATCTTCCCTCCTGGAGGCACGAGACTCCTGCTCCTTGGTGAGCTTGAGACCTGCCCCCTCTTCCACTGGCTGACAGCTGAAGAGTATTCCTGGTCTCAAAGGCCACCATATTCCTGTGGCCCTGGCCTTGTCAGTCAGTCAGTTCTTCTCAGGTCATATTTCTCTTACCCACTCTTGTCTTTCTCTTCCACTTTTCAAGATTCGGTGATTAGAGTGGAACCACCCAAATAACCTAGACTCTGCTCCTTACCTTTAGGTCTTCAGTGTTAACTATACCTGCAAAGTCCCTTTTGCAGTGTAAAGTAACATAGTCCCAGGTTCCATAGATTTAGGGCATAGACATCTTTGGGAAGAGGGGACCATTATTCTACTTTTACAATTACACAGACACAAGCTTAATACATTTATCTTTCTTTCTTCCTTTCTTTCTCTTTCTTTCCTTCTTTCCTTGCTTCCTTCCCAACCCATTGTGAGTGAACCTTGGAAGAAAAGATTAATTCCAAATGGGAAAGCCTGGAAGGACTTCAGCTGTGCCTGGTGGAAGAATAAACCCCAACAGGCAGAGACGGGAGTGTGGGATCCACGGCTGGTGCACAAGGACAGTGAGTCCCTGTCTGATACGCCTGCAGAGGGGAAATGGAGCTATTGGACGTGATGCAGAACAGGAAGCTGAGGCAGGTTTAACTGGGTGAGCTGGTTAGGCAGCGTGTCGCTGGAGATAAGAGCACGGAGCCTTGGAGTCAGACAGACCTGGATTTGAGTCTCAGCTCTGCTGCTTAGCTGGGTGACCATGGACAAATCACTTAAGCTCCGAGAGTCTCAGCTGCCTCAACTGTCTAGTGGAGCTGCCCACAGTGGTCAGAAGGCTTAACTGAGACAAGATTTAAAATGCTTAAAATTTAATGGAGGTGCTGTTATTTGTCACCAGCCAGTCCCTTCGTGGTCTGTGGTTGGATCATCTATGGGGACAGAATCTGAGAGGACCAGACAGGTGGACTGTGGGAGAATTCTGCCCAGACCACTCTCCTCCCTCCAGTGCCAACCCTGTGGGTTCCTGAGTGTCCCACACACAAGAGTCCTTAGTGTATCTTGAGGGAAGAGCCTGGTTTAGTCTACAAAGTCCTTTTTCTGTTCTGAACATGGCTTGGCATTGTGCGTACACACAGGGGACAAAGGGACTGCTACAAAGAGTAGTCTCTGAACAAAATTACATTCCTGTGTCCTTAGAGGGGGCTTGGAACTCTCTTCAATCCCAACACATCCCTCCTTATGACCCAAGACAGTGAGCTTGCTATGGCTTCACGTCTCAGTGTACAAATTCTGGCCCCTAAATGTAGACACTCATGTCACACAAAATTTAATTGGACCCAGATATTCAGAAGGCCTCTTCAGCGAAGCAGTGGAAGGGCACAAATATGTATCTATGTGTCAATCAGTAAAGTGAATATGCTTTGCTGCTTTATTGATTTTGATATACTTGTAAAATTAAACTCTAGAAAGCGAACGAGACAAAGAAAATGCGTGTCAGTATTAACCAGTTAATGTCCAGTTCTGAGCGTTTTCTGTGACTTTAGTCACAGGGTGTCAATTTGAATGGCTCAAGAAATGCTTAGCAGATTAGTGGAGCACAGTCCTGGGTGTGCCTGTCGGCACCTGATGTAGGAGAACAAACTGAGGGGTGAGGACCAAACTGAGGGGCGGGGGATTGTATCCCATACAGGAATAAAAAGGGAAAGAAGGAGGAAGTGTCTCCATTTTGGAAACACTCCAATCATTCCCATCAGCCTTGACACAAGTCTGCAGCTTCTTCAGACTCCTAATGCAGACCTGCACGGAGAATCTACAATGAGCTTCAAGACCTTTGACCTTAGAGCAATGCCGTGTCCTTGATCCCACTTGGTCTGTGGCTTCCATCTTGGGCTAAGCAGCTACTCGATCATTCAGCACCCCAGCATGCAGATACTATTGTGAACGCTCCTGCCTCCGATCCTTTAAGTCTACTTAATAAATCCCCTGGCATAATTAGACATAAATTTCCTATTGATTATGTTACTCTAATAGAACTATGGAGTTGGTGGAGGCCAGCCAGGTGAGTCGAACGGGGCTTCGAACCCTAATTCCTAAAGCGAGACAGAAGACAGGTGGGAGAAAAGTCTTTACATGCACTATCCACACCTTCAAACCCACTATAATTTTTCATAGCACCTAAGGAGTCATTTTTCAGAAATTACAGATTATTACATAGAAAAAAAATAAGTTCATATGCAGACCCATTTCCTAGATAAAACCATAATTAATACTTAGTATGTTCTTTCCACTGTATCTCCACACACTTTCAGATTTAACCAAAATGTAATTACTTTGTATATCTTGTTTGGAGAAAATGAATATTTATAAAGCATCTATTATGTCACTTCCCTTAACCTCAGTTTCCTTCTATCTCACAAATTGTAAACTAATAATATAAATGTATGTTGGCATATGGTAAGTACTCAACACATGTTAACAATTAATGTTATCATAAACAATAATCATAATTATTACCTTGTTTAATCACCACTGAAACTCTGCCAAATTATTACAGATGAAAAAAACTGAAGCGCAGAGAATTATCATTTGTCTAACCTACATAATTTGTAAGGGGGTGAATTCAGAATTTGAAAATATGAGCAAGAAAGATAGAAATTGAATTCTCCATAGCAGATTTTACCTTGAGAGTCTTCACCAAGCCCTACAACTCATCACTGAGAGAGTCTAAAATGAGAAAGTTTGCTCCCACATCTGTTCCGTGCATCAGCTAAATATTTATAGCTCATTGTTTCCACCCAGATAAATTGCTCCAAAAGTCCCCTATGTGTGAGAAACTGTAAGAAAATGACAACTATCTAAGGTGGCTTTCAGAAGTTCTAGGCACTCCCAGCGCGACTGTCTTGATTTCAAATCCTTATAAATTTCTTTTTAATAATAATAATAACAGCTCCAGCACAAATAATAAGTCATCCAAGGTACTCTTCAACCCCTTGTAAATGCTTCGGGGTTAGCCACTGCATCCCTGTGCCTTCTGGGCCACTCATTAGGACACATAATTGAGAACTTGAAGCACAACCACTATCATCAGTCATCGGCACTTTATTAGACTTCACACTCTGGATTCCCACCGGCCTCCCAGCTAAAGAGGCTTAGGCAGCATCCATCCCTCGGGTGGTCACCTTTGCTGCCCTGCTTCACACACAGGCACACACATACACACATGTGCATGCACACTCAAACAGACACATGAACTTGTTGAGCCACTGTGAGTCATGCGCTTGAAGATCCCCAAACCTGGCACCATGTACTGGGTCAGCCCAGACCACACCAGGGCAAAGGTTGGCTTGGTACACAGTTTGGGTGTCTGAAGGAATGTGGGCTCAGATGGAATTAATTAAGAGAGAACCAACTTCTGGTTCTTAATAATGTATCACACTGGCATCCTGATTCCCTGCTTCTCTCTCTAGTTCCTAGAGAGTAAACAGTTGACCAAGCTTGAACAAGACAAGGGCTTGGGGTGGGTGGGCAGAACCAGCAAGACATTCAAGCTTACAAGGCTGGCAGGGAGAAACTTCTCCCTGGTGATTCCCACTGCTAAAATAGCTTCGTGTAGTGATGGTGAGAATACCCAGAATTCTACAGTTAGAGCCTCATCCCTACAGAGCTTCACAAGATCCTCTGTTAAAAGATGTATACCTCTGGGAAACTAAAGTAAGACATATTAGTCGGCATACATTCATGTAAATCACTGTATTAGACTACATCTAATGGTACCAGGATGCCCGAGTTGGGAGGGCAGGTTTAACCCAGGCGGGGGATGGGAAACAAGGTAGTGTGAGAGCATTGCATGCTGGGAGGACGGCGCTGACCTCACAACCTTGATTCCCGCTGGCTGGTGGGTGACTGGGCCGCATTGCTGGGTGACCTGAGACAGATCCCCGACCTGTCTTGGTGACTCAGTCACACCCTGAAAATGTGACCTACAAGGTGACCTACAGCTCCAGGCAGTTGGATGCAGAATTAATGACTGTGAAGAAGCCTGAAAATATCAGGCCTGTTGAAATGCAAGGCATGATTATTAAGTCATTAGATTATCATTTCTAAAGTTGCTGGCAAAAAGGGCGGCTCTCTTTTGCCCTAGATGGGGAAAACCTCAAGAGCTATGAAAAAGTATGGAGAAGGTGAAAGGCACGCAGGTCTAACCCTCACAGCTCACTCTTAAACAGCAACGGAAAGCTGAGTCTTTCTGCATCCAGAGTAACCAAGCTGCAGGGCAATAATAGCATGTTTTAGGATGTACAAGAATCAGGAGTCTGTAAGGGTTTTTTTGTTTTTGTTTTTGTTTTTTTCATGAGCTGCCGGATGGGACTACCTGTCAGTTTGCCCTAGGAATTATGATCCAACAACCTTCATAACACATAAAACTGTATGCCAGAAACAGGTTAAGAATTTTGTATAACCCTTTGCATATTAGAAGTTTTGTGCATATTTTCTCTCCTAATCCTCACAGCAGTCTAGTGTATTGTTATTTCATTTTTATATAGAATAAACAAACTAGAGAGTTTAAATGACTTGTCCAGTGTTACAGATCCAGGATAAGGTAGAGACGGGAGTCTCATACTGATCCTGAATCTCTAAGACCTGTGTCTTTTCACCATATCCTCATACTTGTGCTTCATATTTTACCTGGAGGGAATATTCTTTTCTCATTTGAATTCACCCAACCCTAAAGATTTTATCTTTCCTTCTGTTGAAGAGAAACCAAGACACTGAAGTTGTCCGGTAAGCACCTTACTCCTTTTGTCTTTTCTTAGCCGGTCATTGTCCAACATGTTCAGTGAGACAGTAATACTAGTTGGCATCTACAGAGCATTACTATATAACAAGTGTTATTATAATATGCCAGATTCTCACCACAACCTATAAAATAGGGTTCATATTCTCGGTCTATGGAGACAAAGATCAAGGTTTAGCAAGTATAAACAGGCCCAGGGTCATGTAGTTGGTAAATGTGTAAGCCAGGATTCAATTCAGATCTGCCTGTATTAAAACCCATAAGAGAAATGTCCATCAATATACAAAAACTATTAAGTCATGTTTTTTCTCTTTTAAAACAATTTTGCACTTGTTAAATTTCCATTTATATGGGTCTTAAACTCTTAGAACCACCTTTATCTATAAATAATTTTATTCCTGTTTTCTCGAGGCCTACTGAGCACAAGTTTATATTACAAACTTAGATGTAGAATTTCTACATGCACCTTGAGACTGTAACACTAAGTGAAATAAACTAGACACAGAAGGTTAAATGTCACATGCCTAATTTTATCAGAGAAACCCCAAATACACATAATTTAAAGAGCAAAGTTAAAGATAGATGGAAAAAATGGAGTAGACTTTGTGGAAATGGGAAGGGGAACAGGGGACGAGGGAAGATGGGAAGGTGGGGAGGGGAAGGGAAAGAAAAATATGGTATATGTATATGTATCAGTTCCCCAAGAGTCATGTAATCATTCTGTATTGCAAACATTTGCTAATAAAAATGATAATAGCAAGAAAGAAAAATAGAGTTTCTGTCTCCTATAGTAAGCAATTTTTCTGACTTTACTACATAAAGTGGGACTAATTTATGCCACTATTTGTGCATAGGTTAGTTTATATTGCTATATTTCCTAGCCAATATTGTACTTGTCATTGTGAAATTTTATTTTTATTTATTTATTTTTTG
>PVJO010024385.1:0-24469 GCA_004026905.1 Hystrix cristata | reverse complement strand
TGAAACTTTCCCCCAGACACACATGTGGCTTGCACTTTAATTTCTTTCAGGTTTCTACTCAAATGCCACCTGATCACTAAGGCTTTTTTTTGATCTCTCTGTACAAATACCAATCCCTAACCACACCAGCTTTTCTCACACCCTTTATCTTACTTTCTATTTCCCCAAAGCATTTATTTTTTACCACCTGGCACACAATATATTTTTATATATTCTCTCAAAAAGTAGGGACATTGTCTTTTTTCTTTAATTTGTAGTTTCCATGGCAACTATATGATAAAATGACAACAGATATATTCTTCAACAAACTTTGATGGAAACTCTCTGATGAAATTCACAATTCATATCTTTTCATTTAGACCATATTTCTGGAAGATATGGGTATTTGGAGGAGGAGGAAAGAAACTACAATCATAACAAGTAATAAGCAGAGAATTTACTAGAAGAAAGAATTAACAGATTAATATTGAGACACAAAATAGAAAATTCAGCCATTAAAGTTGAGTTGATTGTATGAAGAAATGTCTGCTGTTTCTTATAATGAATTATATCAGGAAAATAAAATAATCCTAAATGGAATTTTATTTTATAACACTTGTGATCTCCTTCTGGAACAAATTACAATCAATAAAAAGCTACATTTGCTCAAAGAGAGATCAAAGTGTTCATTATTAGTATTACAACTTACTTTATATTTTCCTTCCCAGAGTTAGAAGAGTGAAATCTCTCCAGTTAAAATGATTTTGCTTGTAAAAATATTTTTAACACAACAACACACATATTATATGATAGTAAATTTATAATGATTATCATGGAAAGAATATGATTCATATTGATAAGATATTACACAGAAATACAAAGAGTTCTTCTTAAATAAACAGAAAATTATATTCAATGCAAAGTCTAATATAAAGCCTAAAATTTTTGAATTTTTAATAAGAATATTTGTCAGACTCATGATGCCGATTGCTAATAAAATCAGAAATAAACAATGACTGAAATAAAAATTTATAATTGACCTTAAATTCAAACATCAGATCTGATTTAAACTAAGTGAAAAAAATAACTAAATAAAGAATCTTACAAAGAGGTGTAATAGATATTATATAAAAGGAAGATAATATTCAAAAGAGAGGAGAACTAGAAAGGGAAAGGGGGGAAGAAGGAAGGAAAAAGGAAAGAAAGGGGAAAGGGAAAAAATGGAAAAATATAAAAAAAAAACCTGCTGTAAATAGGCAAGGCGGGAACAGAATGGAGGGGTGGGGAAGAGGGGGGAAACCAAGATACATGATATACAGGTACAAAATAACCATGATTAATGTGATCATTATGTATACAATGTACCAATACATGTTCTTGGTGGTTAAAAAAAAAAGAGAGAAAGAAAGAATCTTAGCCAAACAAAGAACAATTACCAAAATTCACTTCAGATTCTTCCATGTACTATATTGTCACCTACTAATCAATCAGCTATGAATTTTTGGTTATTCCTTCCAATCTTCTTTAAAGCTAAAACAAAACCTTGTCAGTGTGTTCTTAACACAAAAATAGATTCTGATTATTGTACAAAATTTAGAACATATACATCAACATTTTTTACTTCTACAAACAAAAAAACTGGAAATACAAGAATTCAAAGATATTTGTGCACTTTATTTTTCTAGGCATGTGTGGCAACAATATTTTACAGTTTGATGATGATGTTGTTAAAGGTAAGCCTTACCCTCCCATTCACCCAACATTTTCTTTTGGCATCCATTGACAGATAGACAAGCAAAAAATAGTAAGGAAGGAAAGATAGATAAGGAGGTAATTAACTAAATTTTCTTTGTATTTTCAGGAGAAACAAGACACAGTAAATAAACTAAAGACCTTTTTGGTGAGAAGTTGAGAGTGATCCAATTGTCAGATGATACATTAATTTATCCCACAGTCTTTTACTCTATTCTATTGTAAGACACTGTACAGGATGCACATTCACAGCAATAAAGAACTCCAGGCAGCCAGGTGTGGTGGCTCACACCCATAATCCCATAACACCAGGAGGCTGAGGCAAGAGGATCACACGTTCAAGTACATCCTGGACAATTTAGTGACTTAGTGAGGTCCTGTGCCAGAATTTTTTTTTAAATCTGGATGTGTAGCTGAATGTGAAAGCCCTGGGTTCAATCCCCTGTATGATAAGAACAAAATGAAACAAAATACCCCTGGGAGACTCTAGACTAATAGAAACACTGGAAAAACTAGTAAGGAGATTCCCATCTAATGAGTTTCACAACAAAGGCCTTTGCAGACAGTTAGAGATGTCTATATCCAGGCTTGAGGAGGTGGAGAAGAATTCAGAGACAAGCTTGCAGGAGTCTTGATTTGATAGAATTTAGTGTAACTTGTCAAATAAGTGGCAAAATGGGATGTCTTTTCCAATATGGTTAATAGGCTGTAATTAACAGTTGTATAATAATTATCTCTAAGTCCATTATAAGTCTACAGGATTTTTAAGTTCCATAGGAGAGATCAAAAGAAAGTGCAGTGAAAATTAAAGAGAGAAAGAGAAATTAAAAAAAATATATATATATCCAAATATGGGATGTGATTGGAAGAATACAAAAGGATTTCGAATGACAGCAATGGAATAAGATGCTTCCTAAAATATGATAGTCCAAGTAAAGATTCCATGGCATTTAGAAATGGAGCATAGTAACCAAGTAGTAAGCACACAGTCCTCTGGGTGAGCAAATACATTTGTGGAATGGTCAGAGAAAATGTGTGAAAGGCACACATTGACTTAAATCAGGCCTGCACTTAATCTCATGGACACTAGAGATTTACTAAATAGAAATCACAGATTTTCCTAGAAAATGAAGTTTTTAACTTATATGACCTAGTCCAATATTTTCTCAATGGAGATGATGTCTTAGTCACTCCTTATTTTTCGGACAAAATACTTGACACAAGCAATATAAAGTAGGAGAAGTTTATATTGGTTCATGGTTATAGTCCTCGGTCACCTGGCTCCTAGGAAGAAATGGCACGGCAGAAGGGCACAGCAGAAGACATTTTCTCGCGGTAGACAGGAAGCAGAGAGACCAGGCAGAGGGAGATACGCGCTTCCTTCCAGGCTATGCCGCCAGCGACCACCTCTTACCATACTCACCTCCTAACCGGAAGTCAGTTATAGCACCCCTGTGGTCAAATCAACTTCCAAACACAGGAGGCTGTGCCGGCCATTTCAGATCAGGCCACGAGAGATAACTAATGAGTTTCCTTGCAAACCAGGAACTGAAGCAAATGTTATGTAAGAACCTACCTGACTTCAAGTACTTTACAATTTAGACAATCAATATAAATGCATAACTGATTAAAGAACAACAGCAAGAAATGTAAGGCATTTTTACACAAAACCAAATCACTCTACAGTTAATTGGCAAAGATATCAAGTATCTCTAAATATTATTTTTCTAAGAAATCTTCTACAAAGCTTTAAAATAGGAAATAGTCCTAATCATGCTGCATATATGAAATTTCCAACAATTTACTCATTACAAAAAATATAAAATAAATTTAGCTAACTTCTTATTTAATTTCTATTTTAATTTATTTTCCTAAATAAATGTATCAAAAGAGAAACTAGTATTTTTATGTTCACATTTTTATTCATCTAGAGTTTCATTTCAGTTATTTAACTTAATCCTCATGATAATATATCAGGTCCAATATACTCAATTTTTAAATTTTAAACAATTGGGGTTCAGAATCCTTAACTGAATTGTTATTGATGAAATAGCTGGAAAGTGCCAGAATCCCAAATCAGGTTGACTGCCACGCCCTTCTCTTTTTGTTACACCAATATTTTCAGTGGTGATTAATAGGAATTTGATTTGATTTCAACTGATGTAATACAGCCCTCTCAGAAACTTTAACAATTTGACTATAACTCTCCTCTTTTGTAGTAAATTATATGCACATATGTAAAATGCCAATGACATTTTCCAACCCATGGAATTGTGGGTTTTATGGTATTATACAATCCACAGTAGAAATAGTTTAATTCATAGTGTATTAAAAACATAGTAAAGCCCACATTTGTTCTTCATATGTTGTAACTGTCACTTCTGAAATCTACCTATCTGCCAAAGGACTTATTTTGAATTCTCAAAAGTAATTTTACCACACTATTTCCTCACTTGTGAATTTCATACATTTTTAAGTTGCTTGGTTTGAAGCTATGTGTGGAACAGCTTTCCATTTTAAAACATACCAATCTGTCTTCAATTTTATCATTTGTTTACTTATCAGTGCTATTTTAATAATGTTATTATTTCAGTTCTTACATCAGTTTCATTCTAAACATTGTCCCCAAGTTTTTCTTCTACTTACCAGCTTTCTTCTATTTAAAGAAAATTAAAATTCAGAACTTAACACAACTCAAAATTCTTTTAGTAGAATATATTGTTGCACGTAATGTGGGTGGGAATGAAGAACTGAGAATATTTTTGCTTCTTACACACTTAAAATGCATGAAACAATGATATCAAAATTTAATACAGAGGATAAAATAAACTAGATTTTCTTTGAATTTCTTTAATATCTTCAGAACAACTCAGATAGCTTGTACTCTGAATTTCAGACATTTATAACTGCATTACATTTCCAAAAGCAAAGGTGAAAAACAATAAACATACATTAAACTTGTTACTTCTTCAAAGTTTCCCTTTTCAGTGAGATTAATTGCACTGTAAAAACAAAAACAGTTTCACAAGGCCAAATAAGCTACAAGCACCATTCTGAGGCCCTCTCAAGTGTCTTAATCCTAGAAATCCTACTTTCCTTTCCTTCCTGAGAGATGGCAGCATTTTAGTTTTAAGGTTACAGGAAGGATTAGAAACAGCTATCTGCAAAGTGTCTCTGCTATACCAACCTGGGTTAATCACAAAGCCCGTTTATTTTGTTGCTTAATTTTATATGACTCCTTGACTGGTCAGTTGAGATTAGTAGGAAGACCAGGCTTTCCTGATGCCTCTACCCCACATAAGCACAAGTGCAGGTGCACAATCCATCACCATTACCCAGGGGTCCCCAGAGTAGATTACTCATCCAAGAACTTGGCCCTGGATTGCTCATCATCAGAGGAAGTTAGTTTGTGGTGCTAAATTAGCAATAGGTGCATTTCCCTCATGGCTGCTGCTATCCCCAGCATGTAGTAGCACCATGATCCAGCAAGGCTGAACACCTGCAAAAGCTGCCCTGGGGTAAAAAGTGAGGGTGAGATGAGAACAACCCTTTCATCAAAATTTAATTCAACCAAGGGGACTGCTAAGACAAAGATGCTGTTTGGAGTCTCAAATGACACATACTATGCAGTAAATAGTGAAGGTAGAAAACATTAATTCCATCTCAAACAGTGCCAAGCCAGTGATAGCCATATATTTAATAAAATAAAAGCCACTCACTCCCTTTGCTTGTATTGTAGAGTATTTATAATGTTCAGAAAACATGAAGTTGCTCATCAGTATACGTGGTACAAAGATTAGGGTCTCCAGGGGTACCCAGAGTTGGAAACTGGCTTAGTTACATTTATTTAATGGGTGACCTTGGAGAAATAGCTTGATACTTTTGAACCTCATTTTTCTAAAAATGTGTAAAAGTATATAGCTTGCATAATACACATATACTTTTAGATAATAAATATAATTCCTGGCATATAGTAAGCCTTGCATAAATAATACTCTTGTAATGTACTATTATAAGTAGTGGTTTTCCCCTCTGAAAAATGATTATAGTATCTATCATAAAACTTTTTATGAGAATTTGAAATAGAATTATAAAGTATCTAGAATACAATTGATTCTCAACACATTACACACATTCATACACTGCAGGTAGAAGAAGGAAGACTGAAATAATGATTAAGATAAACTGAATGCCCCCCCGATGCCCCATGAGTCTACTCTTCTATAACAAAGAATGCTGTTGTCCAGTAGAAGTATAACGCAAAACACACATCTGATTTTAAGATTTCTGGTGGCCAAATTAAAAAACAGAAAGAAACAAAAGAAATTAATTACATAATTCATTACAGCTGAAGAGCAAGAATTGAGCTTAACCTAAAATATTAGGTTAATATAATCAACATAAAACTTCTTATGAGATACTTTACATTTTTCAAACCAACCACTGTGTATTTTGCACATAGAGCACACCTCAATTCAGACTACCTACATTTCAAGTCCTCACTGTGTCAATAGCAACCATAGTAACAGCACAGATATTGTCACTTGGCATTCATCTAAGCATTCGACCTAAAAATCAAGCCTGTCCTCAGACTGGAGGAATCTGGGATCTCAGATTAAACATCTGAGGTGATACAGCACAGTCAAGCTTCTTGTTAGACCAGTTCTATCCTGCCCCAAGTCTATCAAGCTCTATCTTTTGCTAGGATGACAATTTGGCTCCCTGGGAATACAGGGTTTACAGAGCACGGGGGAACAGAGCTAAACCATAATCCCACTGCTGGGTCCATTTATTGCCTTCTGTTTCCCCGTACAAACCCTTACAATGTCAGATAACTTTCCGAATCATGTTCCTTGTATACAACCCACTTCTAGGATATTTTCTTAAAGATAGCTATTACATCCCGATCTGCAACTGGATATAGTCCCAAAGCAAAAATAAAAGGTTCAACCATACAGCCAGAGAACAGAAGACAATAGAGAACTACAACAAAATTCCAAAATTGATGATAGGAGTATGATTGCAGAAGACTTTAAAGGTAAAACTCCAACAAATCTATAAACTGAATAGCTGAAATTTTATGACATAGAAAAACTGGAATGAATGGTTAAGTTTCATACAAACTTAGAAATCAGAAAATCGTAGAATCAGAGAAATACAATTAGCCTGGGAACACTGACAGGCTTCTGAAGAGTTAGAGTGCCCGTGTTTAGCCAGTGGCTCAACACCAGGGTTTTCCACTCATGAAGACACTGATATGAATGGCATCTGTGAGACTTGTGCAACATACGACTAGTACATTTGTAACTGGCAGCCTTCTGAGAAGTCAGATGTTGAGAACTAAATTGATCAGTGTAGCGAAATAAAAAGAAATTATTTGGGAAAGGTGGGCTACTGTAGGATAAAAAGATGGGAGGGAATCTACCAAAAACATTTGTCAGTGATAACTTGGGAACTGATAGATTTGGACAGTGGTTTCTCTGGGGTGATGTGATGTAAGTATACATAATGTGGGAAAAGGAGATAGGGTATTTTATACCCTCCTACAGGGGTATAAAATACAAAAACAGAAAACTGGACCATGGAAGTCTTGAATAAATGGAAATCCCTTCATCATCCTTAACAATATTATGAGAGACACTGGATTTCTTAACATATGCAAAATATGGGTTTGAGTGTATTCTAATAAAATATTAAATACTAAAGTTCTTTGAGCAAAGTATAGGCTCAGGCAGGTGACCCCTTTGCTCCATGCATCCTGATGAGCCACCATACATCAGCTGACCATTAGCCATGGAGACTTAGTAAATATTTGCAGAATAAATGATTTTGGTCTGAATCAGACAATTGACTCCTAAACTTAGCTGCTTATAAAACTTACCTAGAAAACATATGTAAAAAACAGGTAGGTTGATTTAAACTATAAAGATTCTGATAATATAGCTGCATACCTTTATACTTTTAAAAAGAATATCAAGTATATGTGATTCAGTAGATATATTTGGGGATGTCTAGATCCAAGTCCAACTCAAGAATCTTCCATCCCAGAGGCTCTGTGTCATTGACTATAAATCAGTGTATCAACAATAGTACTGAGATTTTTTGGTATAACCAATAATGCTTCAAAGACAGTCTGAGATATCACTCACTGTCATTGTCCATTCTCAGATATCACTAAAGTGTCTTCACTACATTTACTGGTATATCAGTGTGCTGAATACAGGATTTTTTTCCCTATCTGGCCTCTACAGTAGAAATCAGAGGAGATACAAAGTGAACTTCCTAAACATTGAATAAAATATATACATGTTAGCCTAATAAAATACTCCCATTGTCAGTTTTGAGTAATAAACAAAACAGTCTATTTTAAAACACACCTATACACTACAAAGTAAAAGCATTAAGAGTTTCATATCCTTTTAACTTATATTTTACTTCTTGTGTCAAGAACAATAAAACCAGGGCTTGGGATGTAGCTCAAGCGATAGAGTACTTGCCCAGCAAGGACAAGGCCCTGAGTTCAATCCCCAGCACCACCAAAAAAAAGAACAAAAAACCCTAGGAAAAACAGATGACCAAAGTCATTAAATATTTCTATGATTTTTCTTTGTGAGATAAGAGACGGGAAATACATTTTTATTTATGCCTATTTATCCCTCTGAACTTAAACTAATCCTAAAGGGTTTGAGCAAAGCACTATGAAGACAAATGTGCTGGATCAACAGGTGATTTTAATTTACTTGCTATTACATTGTTGAGAGGGACCTATGCTAACTCTGTTCTCATTAATTCATCTACAGTCTCCTTTCCTGGAGTGAGAGTTGCTGATTGCACAGATAAGATTCAGAGTGAAAGGCTACACTGAGCAGAAAACAGAATGCCAGCTTTTTATTGACGCCATTGGGATATTTTCCCATTGGATTCAATACAACAATTTCAATTTACAGAAATCATAATATTGGGAGAAAATAATGTGTCTCCAACATTTTCCACCTGAAGAAAGATAAAATTGATTATTACTTCTTTGAACAATTATTAATACTTTCTTGTAACATACCCAAAATTTAGAACCTAAGGAAATTGCCTACTACTATGACATGTGTCAAAATGAATACCTTCTTAGTAAACTGCCCAGGACTACTAATCTCTGCTAACAAGAATTCATAAAATAAACACTTCCTTATTTCCTGTTACATTCAAGATGCTCTGTTACTTACTCATGAGGACAAGAATGGATATGATAAGGCTCTTGTCAGGCTCAAGATCCCAAAAGGCAGTCAAAATCCCAAAGACAAGGCATACAAATTCTAAGACTGGAGTATTCTGTCTCCGCTTGATCTTCGCATAGGTTCTGTCTCTTTTATTTCTCTTGCTGTGGCGTCATCTAGAGAATGATCTAAGCCGCACTTGCTGCTCCAGTTAGGGGTGGGAGCCCATCCAAAGAGAACGGTAAGCTTTAGAGAGAGATGAAGCTGAGGGCTTCCAAAGGCAAACCCGAGTGATGCTTATTGTGAGATCACAGCTAGTCCCAGTTCACCACTGGTAAAAGGTCAGGCATCGAAAACCATGCCAAAAGGCATCTCAGCTCACAACTCCAGGGTCTATTTAACGTATATCTAATTCCTCACTGTCATCTCTATTCACCCCAGTGGAAAAACAAGTATCACAGAGTAGGGATGAACGACGATCAGGAAATTAGATTGAGTTCAGATCTTGGCTTTGCTTTTTACTGAGTATGTGACACTGGCCAAAGACTCACCTGTTGTAAGCTTTAGTCTCTTACAGGTACAATGGAAATAAGTATTCAAAAAATTGAGGACCAAATGACACAATGACTCTAAAGTATCTGCACAGTCCCTGGCACGCAGTGGTTGATGCACAGTAGCTAGTCTTCTGTTTCTAAGTGTCCTTAACACGTTTATGCCAAACTATTCCTGCCAAAATCTCAATCAATGTTTTATTTCTAGCTTTGGCCCAGGATTTCCAGCCCCCATTGCCTTTGTGGCCACAATTAGAACTTTTGCTGCTGAGATTTTCTGATTCCCATCATAATCGTAGCTAATCAGAGAAGTCTGTGCTCTTGTGAAATTACCGAGTAGAAAGAGATATAAAATAGAAGCAAAAAGAATGAGTTAGTAAGCCCATTTGCTGTTTATGAGGAAAGCTTCTTGGAGAAATGACCTTAAAACTGGGCTTTCAGATGGCTGAGTGGGGAGAAGTATGTATCCAGAACATACATAGTGATGTTAGCAAAAGGGCCAAAGCATAAACACACGATACGTGTCAGGAGAAGTATGTAGAACCATCTATTTGGTGCAAAAATTGTCTTTTGAAAGCATGGCTTCTTATCTTTTACCAGAGATCTTAGGGTCAAATACGTTTTGGAATTCTGAGCTTTTAGATTTTAGAAAGTGAATTCAGTTCACATGCTGTATATTAAAACACACCCAGAGGGCTCTGAGCAGCACCTAGTAATCAAACACAGTAGTATTTCTACAGCAAGCATGCAAATATTCACACAAAGTGACATACATAAAAAAACACCATGTCAGTTCAGATCAGGTTTTGCCACCAAATGAGATATGGAAAAACATTCAGTGTTCAGAATTTTGAGCTTTCTAAACTGTGGATGAAATACCTTGTGTCTAGTAAAAGAAAACACAGTCTTGAAAAGTGATTTGGGAGCATATTATAAATGGTCTGAATCCCTGGCTTAGGAGTCAGTTTCCATTCATAAGTTGATGGAGGATCTGTACTAATAACATTACACGTGTGATTTTTAGTCATTTTAATGTCTTCTTTTGAAAATAGGATTGTTATTGTTACTATATCTCATTACACAATTTTTTCTCTTAGCTTTTATGTTAATGTGTTAATTCATCAGTCATGCTTCTTTTCTTTGGTGACATGTACCAGAACTATCTAAAACTGTAACTTCACTATAACTCTTTGTACCGTTATTTTTAATTTCATACAGTAAAATTGATTGCTTGCGGCTTACAGTTGTATATGTATGTTCTATATGTAAAGTCTGGCATAACTATTACCACAATTACCACAAGGAGGATACAAAATATTTCTATCACCCCCCCAACCCGCCCCGTTATAGCTATGGATGTTGTTGTTTGATCAGTTGGTTGTTATTTTTTTTTGAAAGGTGGGAGTGGCCGGGAGTTGAGACAGGATTTCATTACGTAGAACAAGCTGACTTCAGTTTCACTATGTAGCACTGGCTGGCCTCGACCCTCCTTCCTCAGCCTCCTATGTGCTGAGTTTACAGACATGTATCACCATGTTTAGCTAGGGTTATATTTTTAACTATGCACTATCAAGAATCATGTGAGGGACCTACATCATAGACTCCTTGCTTCCTTCTATAATGTAGGAAAATGCTGACCATGCTTCTGACTAGAAATGGTAACTGTTGTTGGCTGAGATGCACATTCTTACTGCTCCTTCATTTTAGTGACACCATTTCCTAAAATTTGCCATCCACTAGACGATCTGTCACTCGAGGGTTAACATGAACTGAATTCTTTTTAATCTATTCCAATACCTTCTTTGAAATATTAATGCAGTTCTCTCCAGGTGGGACTTCTCATGTAATTCTTTTAGCTTCTTAGGTTTGTCTGCATATAACTTCTCCCACCACTTGCATACATTTCTGCGATTTACCCTCAGATCTGGCCTCTACACTGGAGCAATTGGTTTAAATTCAACCTACACTATCAAACCAAGTAACAAACTCTTTTGCATAAATGGAGGTTTGATCTATACCACACAGTCTTGGAGAAGTAGGGTAAATGTTACCTGTACTACAGCTACAAAACCAAGCACGATTGCTTGATGGATCTGCAGGTATGAGAGGAAAAGTTCAGACCCAAATACCGAGCTGCTGGATTCTGTGCCTTAGCTGACCTGGCTTCCTGACTTCCTAGAAGTCAAATAAAGGCCCTTCCTTCTATGCTCCTGTGCTCAAGTCCCACATATTTCAGCTTCCAAACTGCTCTTGGCCAATCTAGTTCTTCTTTGCAACTCTTTTCTCTCCTAAAACAGTGTACAACCTAGGAAACCATTTAAATATGAACTTCAGAAATGAGAACGCCCAGCTCAACTTTATGAAATTTTGGTAAACGACTCATACGATCCAGACAAAATTATAACTTAGAACTACCTGTCAAAAAAACTGTGAGAATATAGGGAGGTTAAATACTTTTCTCTTATTTATAAATATACTCAGGTTTGAGAAGAGGCTTTTATTTTTTGGCTTTACTGCTGTTAAAAATCACTCAAAGAAGAACACCTTAAATACATTTTTGAGTTTATGTGAGAGGGTATGTGAAGGAGTCTTTCAAGCAAGGACACCTGGAAGGTAGGCAGAGTTTGAACAAGCTTCTGTCCTGCTAAGTTGACAAGGTTTAATTTTCCCCAGAGCAGGACAAAGTGACACTAGAATGCTACATTCTCTACCAGTAGACTTCTTGTTATAGATTTTATAATAACAAAAGAAACACATATTTTATAGGCTGTGAAATTATTTGGTTTTACTTCTACAAGGCAACTGGGAGAGGAGTTTACAGGTGGAGGGGATATCATAAATGAAGCCTGGATTGGAAACATCACAATTAATCCAATAATTGTTTTTTATGAAGTGCTCGCTGAAATGACTGCTAGAATAAATGAGCCACAGTAGTGCAGTAGAGTTAGCAATGTCATCTCTAACAGGAGGAAGAACGTAAATCTTGTAACAGTTTACAGATGTCTTTATTGAGTATCTCTAATCCAAAAGTTCCGACAAGATGAGGCCACCTTGGAGTTGTTTGGTGGCAGCCTCTGCACGGTGACAGTTCCCCACAAGTAGCAAATCCTTATTAATCCCTTCGGAATTCATTGTAATGACATTAATCATGTCAAACTCATTGGGTATTAATATAAATTTTGTATGCAACTCCATGGGAATCCAGAACAAAATTCCTCAAACATCTTGTATCCATTCTCCTGAACAACAAAAATTGGGTTGCAGCCTAAGTACCTGGTTATCAGGAATAAATGTTAACTCATTCTAATAGTACTGGTTGAATACAATCCATTTATACCAGTGTAGTGCTATATGTGAACAAGAAGTGATTAGAAATTTCCTGTGTTTCAACCAGAGCTAATAGATCTAAGCAAACAAAATAATTCAACACAAAGTCAAATGCTTTGCTATTCTGGTCCTCCATCCTAAAACACCCCCAAGAATAGCGCTTCCAGCAATGAGGAATGCCCAGTCAGGGTCCTTTTAGAGAAAACTGTAGGATGCATTACGCGGACATGGATAGCACTTACCTTGAGTCCTAGTCCTGCTGGTGATGGGCGCGGCCTCCTTTCAGGCTGCTAGACACCCAGTTGCCTCACACCTTCAAGCACTTTGTTTCTTTTCTTTGGGGCATCCTGAGCTTCCTGGAATGATGCAGTTGCTCCAAGCCACTTGGGTGCAAAGTGTTTAAGAAATGTAGAAGAATAACAGAAACAAATTGGGAGAAAGGAATCAACTTCCACATATGCACATCCAGGGGAGCAGAACCTCAGAAGAGCCATAACCTGCTATTCTTTACAGATGGCTTGACTTCGGAAACTGCAATTGTTCTATGGTGTCCAATCATATTTGCATACCTATTATAAGTAGTAATGATTTCATCCCAGCCAACCTCTGTAGAAAAAATATTCAAGTGTCCCCTATGCTGCATTAAGGATATTAATTTGATGACAGTCAACGCTGCTAAAAAGAATTCTATGAATTCCTTTATTTGACTTAATAAATTTTGACTGGGGTGAAATATCTGTTCCATACTAAGCATCTTGACCAGGGTACTGCTCACATTTACAGATTTATCCTATCTGAGTGCAGAAATAGAGAAGTATTATATAAGAGCTCTGACAGGAAAGTGGATACTGGAAGTGTGAGTCATAGAAGACAGACCGAAAGCACTCTATTAGATTGATCAAATGTACTGAAATCTCTGGGTGGACACTTTTGCACTGCACCCGCAATATTATTCTTGATTTGCGAGGAAGAAAGCAATTTATTCTGTCACTTTCTGGGGACTTAGAGCTAATTGGCCTTTCATAGTTATGTGCTTCTGCAAATGAGCATAAAAGTGAAAGCTGACAAAAATTCAAACAGGAAATCTAAATCTGCCTATTTTCATAAGTATCTCATAATGGTTTGTAGAAAGGGACGAAATTTTGATTAGAATAGCAAATTTCTTCATGCAAGGGGAAGTGCTCCAAATTACCCATCACTGTAATAAACAAAAAGATTGCTCTTCATTCAGGCTCCTGGATGAAAGGAAATGAATGTTCTTTTCTGTATTTCACCCCTCCAGCCACCACAGACCATCCACTGTGGCCAGTCAGTGTTCAAGAATGGGCATCTCTTAGAGCACATGACCCTTCCTAGCTCTCCATCGCTTTCTCCCTCTGCCCACCCCAATCCACTAGAAAAGAGATGCATGATACATCACATCGTAGAGACCAAAAGGCACTGTGTCCACAAATGCAGCAGCCAGAGAAAACAAAGAAAAGTAAATGAAACCTCCAAGTAATCTTAATAGAAAAGAAGCTGGAAAAGATTAAGTTCAACATAATTTTTAAAAAAGTCTTCAAAGCCTGCAAAGAATGTTAAGATATTTTCAGTGTCTGGTGCTGAGGACAGAGTGAACACCAGGAAGGAAAATGGAAGAAAGGCAAGCTGAGGAAAATATGCAGTGCCATTTTTCATGCACAAAATATATGGCGTGAATTTGCTGAGGCAAACAGAATGGGGTCATTAATGAAATTGAGTCCAAGCCAGGCCAGAAGCAAATTTACCTTTGGCTTTTGGTTTGAAGAAAATCTCTTCTTTCTTCTCCCCTCCTCTCCCTTCCTCTGTTCTTTCGCCTCCCTCCACTCCCTCCGCTCCCTTCCCTCCTCTTCCTCCTCTCCTTTCTTTTCCTCTCCTTTTCCTCACTCATTTTTTTTTTCTCCTTTTCTTCGCTGGTAACTAACCATCTTCTCTTTAGCATCCCTGTGACAAAATTTACCTGAAAAGCTGCAAGTCCAGCAGACCAATGTGGGATTTACACTATGTGGTTGTATATTTTATAGAACTTTACTACACTGAGCAAATCTTATGTTTGAGAAAAGCAGCTCTCTTGACTGCCAATCCTTTTGCCATATCGAGGCACTAAAGCTCCTTTTTCCCCCCAGAGCTTGAGCTTTCAAAGTTATTTTCCACCCTGATGATTACAGACAGCTGAACAGACAAAGAAAAAAGGGGATTTTAAAATAGGCAGTCACTGCTAATACATACTTTGCTCTTTTTGACCAGGAAAAAGAAGCCCAGGTGTCATTTTGCCATTTCTTAATCATCAATGTCAAAAAAAAAAAAATCCACTTCTGGAAATGCAGACATAAAAATGCATTTATACTGAAGAGATCAGCAAAACTGGGAAAAAAAAAGTGACAAACCTTGCTCACAAACAGTACCCTGTGTTTTACAGGAAGATTTAAACTTAGAAAATTTAGAACAAGAGAATGATCAAGCTTGAGAATTTCTGAATCTGTAGTAAGAATTAAAAATAAAAATAAGAAATATGTTTAAAATAAGTTTGCTATTAGAGAATGTATGCTCTAAGAACTGCTTCTATAGTCAATAGCTCAATACCTTCCATTCCATACCTTTCAGACTCTTCTGTTTTCTAAGAAATTTACTTCTCCACGGGGCTCCATTATTATATTTTAAATTGTTAGTCTGCTATTCTTTCTCTTTTCTTTTTGTTTCTTTATTTTAGGCTTGTTATATTTAAATATCTAAAGATACCCCAAACAAAATCAAAATGTATGCTATGCTATCTTATTTCAGAATATTATAGGGGACTATTGACACAGGGCAAGGGAAAAGGATGCCCGTACTGATTTCAGGGGCAAGAAAGAAAATAACATATGTTATTCTGGGTCCATATTAGCGAGCTACTTTCACTATTATTCATTTTTTCTCAAAAGGATTTCATGTACATTTTATGTGTTATTGAAAACCTAATGTTAAGTGTGGTTTTGAATTATTAATACTTATTATTTACTGAATGCCTACTTTGTGCTACAGTTAATGCTATGTGCTATACAAAAACAACTTCTATTATTTATAAGTGTTTTGCAGCAGCTCTGTACCTATCACCTTTGTATGCCAAGAGAAACTGAGACTCATGGAGACTGTATTTTGATTGAAGCTGCTCTACAAGGGAGTGGTAGCTACCATTCAAGCTGGAAGCTTTCTGGGTCCTAAATCAGCATCCTTGCTGTTTCCCCAATGTCATCTCATCTTCCCTCAGTTAGCTTCCTCGAAACTAAGTGTTCTGTAAAATACTGCACAGTTAACAGTTTTTCTTTCATGGATAATCCATAGAAGGTTTTGGTGACTGAGCTTAGACATCCTATAAATTATTCAACAAACAAGCAGCAGGAAGTACCAGGTTGCTGGAAACAATAAAAAAAAAATCTCAAGTATTTATTAAACATCTCAAGTATTTCCACCATTAGCTTCAGTGATATAGGGGAATATAAGTTATTTGTCAAAAGTGAGCTTAAATTCCAAAAGGTGAAACTAGCCTAACATGCATATGACAAGGTGGTATAAACTACAGCAATGCCTACATAGTCATGTCGGACAATAAAAGAATTCATACATTCATAAACACACATATCTGTAAGCGCCCCAAATATTTTTCTAATATTCAGTGTTTGATGTCATTTTTAACCCTGTAATACACTTCCTAGCTTCATGAAGATAGCTTATTACACATAATTTTTCCTTTCTTTGATGACTTACTGCACCACTTGCATTTCAGTCAATGCTCTGTGATGTAGAAATGTGGCGCCCCTGGGGAAACCATCTGCCCGGATACTTAGTGGCCCCAGGCTTCAGGTCTTCTAAGGTTAGCTTATCTGTGCTGTATGGACTGCTGCACTCTTCCTCCCTGCCAAATACTGTCCATTGCTGCTCTCGTCATGACAGTGCAAACCCTAATACACTCTTTTTTGGCATGACATTTGAAGCCTTTTGTAACTGTGTTTCTGACTTGTTTATTCCATTTCATCTCCTACTTTTATTTTTGTCCCTACCCCCACCCTATACTGCCATTCTCTGCAGTTCTCTTCCAGCAATTCAGAAGTCCATACAGTTTCTACCCAAAATATGCTTGCACTAGTAAGCTGTCCAGCTCTGGAACAAAATACTTGTCATATGCAATTTAAAGGAGGAGTGATTTATTCTGGCTAAAGGTTTCAGTGGTTTCAGTCCCTGGTCAGCTGGCTATAAGGCAGAAACAGAATGGCAGAGTGGTGTGGCAGGGAAAAACTGCTCATCTTATGGTGGCCAGAAGCAGAGAGAGTAAGGAAGAGTGAGAGAAAATAAAAGGGGCTGGGTGCAGAACACCTTTCGCCCATTGCCTTTCAAAGACGTTCCTCAAGGCTCCACCTTCTCCAACTGAGCTCCTTCCCCAATGGCCTATTCTTTAATGAATTCATCAGTGCATCAGCCCATTGATAGTTAGTGCCCTCATAATCCTGAAAATTTCTGAAAGCTTCACCTATGAACACATGAGACTTTGGAGAGACATTTTAGATCTAAATCATAACTGCTGTTGCATACATTTGTGGTTATACATTGAATGCCTTTTTCTTTTTTCTTGTCTACTTAAAACTAAGCAACAACAACAAATGTCCTTGTCCTTCCTCTAGTCTAAAGCAGAAATACTAATGTATAGGAAGTCTGTAGATTCTAATTTTTTAGACTGAGGATAGAAACCGTCGTACTTGTGTGCACCCTGGGCACTGGGTCTACATAAGCCTTGACCCAGGATATCAAATAGTTAGAAGATAATTTTTAATTTACTAAGTCTGTTCTGCTTGCTAAAATACAAAACCCTTTAGAAGTCTTATCCATTTTTGTATGGTCAGTACTTAATCGTGGTATGGTATATAGTAGGTGTTTAATAAATGTCTCCACACTAAGAAAGTGTTGTCCTGATTTTTACACAACAAAGCAGTTGTCCTCTGGAATCAAGCAGTCAATTACTGCACTATTCGCCTTACAACTCTGGATGGAGAACATGTAATTTATAGTTAACTGTGTGCTACAGAAAGCAAATATATGGCAACAAGCTTTAGGTATAGGCAGAAATCCATGAAACACAGAAGGCTTCAGGGGACAAGTGAAACTCGAAATGGTTCCCATCAGTTGATGTATACAGTTATCTGGAGCATTCCTGGTGGCAAATGGGTTGTTTACGGGAGCTGTGTAAAGTGAATAGCTATTTATCTCTGTAAAGATATAGTTCCTTTATTGGTCTATTAAAATAAATAAAGTGTGTACCATAATGTTTATGTTTCTTTGACTTTAGCTGAGTCTCCTGGATTTACTGAGAGGCTGGAGTAGAGCCACCAAACTTACCCAGAAATGAGGTGAAAGACAGGTATATGTAAAATCGACTGTGGAAGAAACAAATGTTGAGATCATGTGAAACAGCTGGGATTTTCTGCTCTGGTGCTCCATGAGAAGGGAAGGGCTATGACTTTTTTTTTCCCCCAAGCAGTTTTTGGTGGCAAGATTGGGATGCTGGACTATGATTCCTCACAATACTCCTAAAAAGTAGTCTACAAATAGTGCTGGAGACGGGTTCCCAAGGTTGGCCTTGCTATCTTCCCAGCTGCTCTACCTCTAGTCAGTGTATGCTTTTTAGTAGACTGCATTATTGTTTTAGAAGTCAAAAACTTCCCTTTACTTTCCTCAGTAAATTTTCCTTTGAATCTAAACTTTGCAATATTACAAAATAAACTGGTGCTCATTTTCGATTGATTCGAAAAATACAAGGGAAAGAAATATAAATGTTTTGTTTTTCTTTATCTAACCTTGACTCCAGCCCTCTTCCTACAAACAATTTTCTTTCATAATAAGAAGCATTTGAAAAAGTCTTTCATGACACAGAAACCTCAAAAATTTTTTTGTGAACTGAAAAGCAGTTCATCAAAAAAGACAGTCAAAAAGTTCACCGCAATAGGTTATAAATGAATTCCCATCAGTAAAGGCACAAACATAGAAACCACTTGTGTAAAACATAAACTAAAAGGCAGGAGACTTTGGAATTGCATGTTATAATACTCAGAGCAATTTATTTTACGTATGTATGCCAATGCGTCCCAGAAAATGAAACCACAAACCACACTTCTATGTGATCTATTTCATAAAGCCACCTTACTGAGGATCCTAATGCCTCTTCCTTTAATCCTTCCATAAGATGATTTTTCCCTCTTACTCAACAGCAGGACCTGATCTAACATTTTGTTCACTTTAACCCATTTTAGTGACACAGCAGCTCTGTGTTACTCACTTGCAGTGGCTTTCATTTTGAACGAACTGCAAAATGCTCTTATTTTAAGCCTCTCACCTTTAAATCCCTTTTCTACATTTCCTTCACACTGCTTTTCTGAAGCAACGACTCTCCACGCCTTCTTGATCAAGACAGACAACCTAATGGCTGAGTGGGCTTTAATTTCTACGCTTCCAGCATTCAAATTTGATTTGCATTGTCATACCGAATTATTTGGTATTCACTATAAAACACTATTTCTTTCTCTTTTTTTCCCTTTCCCTTATCAAGACAACCAACTGCTGGGAAATTATTGTCAAAGTCTTAAAATGATTTCCCAATGATTGCTTGTTAGTACAGTACAATTTCTTTCTCAGCCCTGGTCTCTCTTCAGCTCTCTTCTGGGGACCAAAGAATCCCCAGAGCACACTCTGTGCACAACGCAGTGTGCAAACGCTTCAAGTACACTGATCTCTCTCCTCCTTTCCCTGCAGGCAGTCAGGGTATTTCAGGCAGTGAACGGGAGGTGAAGAGGAAGCTAAAAGAAACAAAAGTAAAAGAGGAAGACAATGAATTTTAAAAGACAAATGATTCTTCACAGATTTTAAGGGTTTAGTTGCTGATAAGGATTAATCACAAATATTAAGTTCAGCATCCTTTGAATGCCTACTCTATGCAAAGCCAAATGTCTCACACTGGGGACAGGAGAGAGAGCAAATGGCATCTTTGCCTCGAAGATGGCCACAGTGTGGTCAGAGGTATGGACAAGTGGGCAGGCAGCTGTTATTCGAGTTTGTCCACATGAAACAGGTTAAAATGCGTCCTAGGGGAATATGGACTATGTAGTGATTCATTCTGACTCCGGGGACAAAGATGAAGGAGGAATGTCAGAGCTGGTCTCATTTCAATAGGTGGAAGAATTGGAAATGGGAACGAGAAAGGTGGTGGGATTACAAAAAGAGAGAAGGAAATGAATCACACATGTAAAGAGAAAAAAATGGAGAAAGGGGAACAAAATGGCAAAAAATGGGACTAAATTTAATTTCCAGTGAATCAGCCTGGGAAAAACATAACTCAGGAGGCTGTGAATCTGAGGACTTTCTTTTAAGTGCCAAAGGCATAAACTAATCTATTTAATTAGAAAAAATATGCTTGTATTGCACTCTGAGTAATTTCCCAGAGGAAAATGTGTTTCTTTTACAGTTAAAGTTTTGTTTAAAGTCGGTCTCCCCTCACTCCTCTTACACTACCACGGGGCCCAGACTTCTGCAGCAGGTGCTCGCTATTATGCAATTATTGTCCACCAGCAGGCAAATATGATCCTTACGAGGGTTTTGATGTTGTTTGGGTACTGAAATAAAAACTAAAAACATTAACCTAGATATTTCTTAGCAGTCCAATAGAAGCTTTGTAATAAAAAGGAAAAAATCTTCACAATAGCAAATAATTCAATAAAATACTGTAATATTTCTTAGTACTTTACAAAGTAGTGAAATTATTTAAAATAAAGCAGATTATCACTTGTGAATTCACCATCTTCCTTCAATAAGTTTGTAAAGTCTGAGAATATTCTCACCTTGCAGTAAGGCAAGATAGTCTTTCGTGAAGCTGTGTTAAAAGGAAGATAGATTCTGGTGGCCTGAAACTGGAACAAGATGAACTCCCTTTTACAAGCCACTTAGTGAGGGCTGCAAACAGAAATTTGAATACCAAAATTTTGCTCCTGAACAGCAAAATTCAAACATATTAATTGAAAAAACATGACAATTTATTCAAGTAAGATTAAAGTGCTACATCATTATGATTCAATGAAAAGATTAAAATGATACATGCTCGGTTCTAATCGATTCCTGCCCAGGTTGCTACTGCAAGCTCTTCCAACATTTATACAGAAAGACTGGTCTCAGACAATAAATACTAAATTGGGGATGATAAATTCAAAATAAAGAAAGTTATGTTAGAACGAAATAAAATCAAGTGAAAGATGTTACGGATGAAAAAGTAAAGGAATTAAAGATACTGCTGAAACTGTGCTAGTATGAACACTTTGTAGATGAGAAGGATGTTTTAAAGTCTTTGTAGTGGTACTAAGCAAAGCTAATAGAATGTTTCAAAACCAGCTTCACTCACATTTTCCCTTCCTTTAACTCTAAACACAGAAACAGAGAACAGGCGACAAAGTGTAACGTTATCTAAAATCTGCTTTCAGGCCCAAGAAACTTCATTACCTGGAGACACTGCATGCACAGTGAAGACCATAACGTTATTAAATACTGTTACCAACAATTCATTTCAGATAGGTTTCCTCACATCCAGGGGACTTGAATTTGAACTTGTGTTCCGGTGGTTAAAGGCAATGTGTCTTATTATAAATAAAAGATGGAGTTTAAATTTCAAGGAAAGCTTTCTTAATATCTGTTTTTGCACTGAGTACTGAATGCAATTTAGGATGGTTTTATGAACACCTATTACTTACAGTTTCAGAAACATGTGCACATAATCGTTCTATTTTATAGGCTATCTGAATGCATGTACCATAATTCTTTACACATTTTGTATACATAAGTATAACTAAAAATCTCAAATGAATAAATTACTAAAAGTGAACAAAAGTGTGATGGAAGTTTTATATTTATTTACCTTTATTCTTATATACTGCTTCATACAAACAAACAAAAAAAACAGTCTTAGAATTAACAACTAGATCTGCTAAAGTGATCTTACTCTAGGAATTATACAAAAATCGCTTGCAAGTTATTTTTGTATTAAATCAACTCTGGTTTGAAATAGTTTTCCTAATTACTAAAAGGCATGCTCGTGTAAAAGGATTGATATCCCACAAACGTGCTGCCACTTGTTTTTTCCTGGAAAACTCAGAATAGGATCTGTCAGGTATATCCACTAGCATAACAAACATGTCACCCAGATTTGCATTGGGAATTAAAACATTCTGCGGCCTGACAAAAGGCTGTGTGTTTTTAGCAACCGTGACGGGAAGAAGGCATCATGATATTAGATGTTGTGAAAAGTCTCTCATCAGACAGCTTGAAAGAGCGCTATAATCTCCTGATGGAGCTTCCCTGAGTGGCAAGTCACGCTCTCAAAAACGGCGGCTGCGTCCCCAACCCAGCCACCCAGGCAAGTCTAATCCTACCTCCTGCAAACCCAACATTGTCTTTTATTCTTACAATGATACGGGAACCAGGAATTTGGAGAAATGCATTTGCATAAGGTGATCGGTGTTGATATTAAAATCCCAAACCTAATATATTTATGTCCAATGTGAAGCAATAATATTTATAAAATACTATGATCTCTAATAAAAAGAATTGCTTTGATAATTTCAGTGAGGAGGAAGGCTTAGAATTTGTCCATTTTTTGTAATACATTCATTAAAATATGCCTTAGTAATTTCTGCATTGGTGAATTTCTCAGTTTCAAAAGGATGCCCAGTAAGTATTTCTAACTATACTTCAAACACATCAAAATGGATCTGTACATATTTTAATCATAAGTACATGAAAACTGAAAAGAAATGCATAAAATAGAAGAATTTCTGTAATTAACAGTTTTATTAAAAACACAAGAAGTTTTGTTTGTTTGGGGGGACATTAATGGAAAACAGCCATCAATTTATTAGCAGCTCACAAAGGCAGTCTTTTAGAAATATTTCCTATCACTTAACTGTGTGTATAATTTTCCTGTGTCATTTACTCCACAAGTCATTGTAAGGATTTTCTGGAAGAAAGATGTGACAGAAACCAAATAAAGTGCTTATCACAAATGGATAGAATTTATCTTGCACAAATAAAAAACAGATTGTCCAGCAAATGTTCTAACAACTTCATATCTTAAAACACAATGTCCATTAAAGTCATTTATTACAAGGGTTCCTTTTTTTAGTAAGCATAACTGACATGCTAGATTCAACTCTGATGCATGAAATAACATTTCCATTTTTATTCCAAACATGATGAAGGGTCACAAACCACATTCATCATAAAGATACTAATATTCACATTTTTCATTTATATAGGACAAAAACAATACAAATCTTGAAGTGGTATAGACTACCGCTCTCAAACTAGAGTTTAGCACTGCTTTCTGGCCACTTTATAATATATAGTACCATCTTCAATCATTCCTTAGCAATGCTTATTGACATGTTAAATGTAATTACATCATCAAAAATCAGAAGCTGGGTCTATTTACATTCTATCCCCACAAGGAAACACTAACATCCATGCCAGAAAATAACCTTCTTAAACTTAATACTTGCCCAAAACCTGGAGGTTAGAACTTTTATTATCCCATTTCCAGATGAGTAAAGTGAGGTCAGAGAAATTAACTCATCCAAGGTCACACGGTTAATAATGGTAGGTTCAGGATTTAAACACAGCTCTGACAAAAGACAAATTCTGATGTTACACTAACATCAGAATGCTTACTAACATTACACTAATCCTATTCATTATCATTCCTTCCAAATAAGAGCAACTTGAAAAGTGGCTTTACAAATTTACATTTTTCAATCTCCTGTGGAAATGTTTTTTTCTTTATATTCCTTATTTAATATACGAAAAAGAAAATTGTCCTCACAGATGCCAGAGTGTAAAAGTACTCACCAAGGGACACTGGACCCAGGACTGTCCCCTGCATGAGGAAGAGAGAAGAGTCAAACACATCCGGGTTCCACCTTACATGAGGAAGTTGTTTTTTAATTAGCCTGCCCTTCAAGGGTGCTTTCTCACAAACTGCATGAAGTCACTACTTGTATAGTCCAGCAATGGCGAACCTTTTAGAAATGAGTGCCTGAACTGCAACCCAAAACCCACTTATTTATCGTAAAATGACAACACTGTAATTAACCTGAATACTGAGGTTTTATTTTAGAAAAAACTCATACATTAACATCTTCTGTCTTAGAAGAAAAACAAATAACATGCGTGCCATAGGTTCACCACCAGTGGCATAGGTCATGGTGGCAAATATCGTCAAAGCAATTTAATTATTTTCTATGTAGTGATTTAAGAATTTATAAAAATGGTATTTTTCTTTCTGACTTCCAGTTTTCTTTCAAATGCAACAAAGGAGATATGGGTGAAAGAGAAGTCAGTTTTCAACTCAGTGTCTGTAAAGAGGTGATAGAGTTCAACTGAATTTGACACTCATTTATTGACAGGAGTTGCCAAACTGATGAGTCTCTGAAGTAGGAGGAGCTCCCAGGATCTGTGTAGAAAAAGACAGATGACTGAGAAAGTGTAGTGAATTTTCATTCTAGAGGAGAGAATGAACAGAGAAGTATTAAGTGCTGCTAATCCAGGTCTTTACTAAAAAGGGGAAAAAAAAAA
>PVJO010024384.1:0-24438 GCA_004026905.1 Hystrix cristata | reverse complement strand
AAGAAGTAAAAGTGGAATAAAGTGTTGAAATTGTGCAAAAAAATAAAAACTTAAATACAAAAAGAATGGGGAAAGAAGTTGAATTATAAATCAATCATTTTTCACCAGAGAAATAATTCTCAACTTTGACCAGTTATCTGAATCACCTGGAGACAAGGCAAAAATACGAGCAGACCAGTCCTCCTTCAAACAGCCTGGTGCTCTGTGCTATCACCTTTCCAGATGATTCTTGTACAAACGGCAGTTTGACAATCACTGTTCTAGGAAAAAAAAAAGGAATTATTATTACTTGTCCTCCTCCTTTGTTGTTATTTCAAAATGCTACCTGTATCGTTTGATTTCATGTCTCCACCATTAACACTTAGCAATGGGATGAAGCCATTTGATGTAGCACGGCTTACACAAAAATTACATTAAGGTTCTCTGAGAAAATAACATATTCCAACCACATCACTGCCTGTTGCTCATTTATTGATTTATTTAATATGCATCTGATGATGGGACACAGGTATGCAAACCGATAACTCCAAGGCACTGTGTGATTAAAAGTAGTACAGAGTGAACGTGGGTGACAAACGTCTACGTTTGCCTTTGTATTTCAAGAAATCCTTCAGGGTAGAGGAGCACTTTAAGTGAAGCCCAATACTCACATTTACTTCTTAACTTTTCCAGAATCAGAAAATTCTAAGTATATGGTCAATATTGGTCTATTCTATTTTAAAATATTATATTAAGGGTTATTGGAAATAAAACCTAGTATTTCTCATTTTAACTCTTTTCTATAAATTTCCAAATGACTCCGACACGTTTGACATATCAAATTAGGATCTTTGGATAATCATATTTTATAGTCTGTGTGTCTTCTTTACCTTCCATTTCAGAATGTGTCTACTTCTCACTGTGGGTCATATTTTTAATGCAATTAGGATCAAGCCGAGTGAGTGTTGTAATGTTAAAACTGGGCTTCAATGTAACTTGATTATAAGAACATCTTTGGCACGTACCTGTTGTTATTTAGACAGATTTGGTTTATGTAATCTTAGAGCTGAGAACTGATTTGACAACCAAGCACCTCGTTGGTTAATACAATGCTCCTATCAGTAACCACCAACCCTTCTCGTTCCACACCCACGTGAGGTTCCCGTGTCTCCCCAGAGGCCTCACATGCCCACAGGTAGGGCTCGTGAAAGGCGATGGGATCCAGGGGCACTGTACGCATCAGTGGCGTCACCACCCATTGGTGAGTTCAGCGGCTGAGTGTGCTTTTGGAAGGTGGGGTCAGGCCGGAAGAAGCAGATCACTGGGAATGTGACACTGAAGGGCGTGTCTCCCTCTCTGCTTCTTGGACTCCATGACCCAAGTAACTAGGTTATACGTTCTCAAAGGCACTGAAGATCAGGCCTGGAATCAGTCTAGACTAAAAATGTGTTTTAACTGTATGGAGGAAGGATTAAGTATAAAAGCAGGGGTACAAGGCTAAAGGTATTGCGTCTCCTTTCCTTTGGTATAAAGTGTTTCTCTTTCTGCTACTCAGAAAAAAAAATTGAAGTATAATAACATAACAAAGCCCGTTATTAAATAAAATTAATTCCTACATGAAAATTAAAATGCATGTTTCACTAGATTGATCGAAAGACCACATTTGGCTCACTATTTTACTATTTATTACACGTTACCTTAGGCAAGTCTCATTAGCATTGTTCCCTTACCCATAAAAACATGTATAATCAGACTTCCTTTCCAGAGTAGGGTCAATGAAATAGCAGGTGGAAAGCACCTAGGACCATAGCTGAAATGTATTAGAACCCTCCTAAGTCATTAGTAAAATAAAACTAATTTTTACAAAAAATATCGTTCATTGTTGGGATAGAATAAAATAAAATTCTATTCTTTTTTCATGAATCACATGGGAACTGGAAGGTATTACTTTCAGTCCTCTATTATGGAGAAGAATGAAACATAAATGATTCAGTCGTTCAATTCAAGAAATATTTGTAAATACTTACAGTCTATTATGTGCTACACATTAGTCTAAGTGCTTAGAATTCATCAGAGAATACAACACAAAAGAACTCTTGCCACTTTGAAGCTTATTCTAGTGATCAAACAGATGTTTATTTTTTGTTCTTTCTCAAAGCCCATTTCTAGTCAATGCAACACACACACACACTCATACACACACACACACCCATATACCTCACAATTGTTGTGCAGATTCCCTTCTGTCGCTCTTAGCAAAAAGGAATATAAAAGCATGAGGAACTATGTATAAGAGTCACCCAATCTATGTGCAAGGTCCTGCACATTGCTATGATGTAAATAGTGGCTTTAGAGTTATCCAGTTTAGTGGCCATAGATACACATAAAAGAAATTACTAATTTTTAGCTAACTTCTTGCCTCGATTATAGTCCCTACCAAGATCCTCTGGACTAAATGGACCACAGTGGCCCATGACTGCAATCCTAGCACTCAGGTGGCCAAAGAAGGAAGATTGTTGAGTCCAAAGCCATCCTGGGCCACAAAGTGAGTTTGAGGCCGAGCCGGAGCTATGTAGTGAGAACTTGCCTCAAAACAAAAACAAAACAAACAAAAATTCTCTGGCCCAGATATGTTTTTTGAGGTCTAGGCAATGAAAATTTAAGATTGAAAATTATTCTGTTAATGCCCTAAGCTATAGAAAATGTTGCCATTTTTTTCTCAAAAGGAATTGCTCTAGAGCTTATAGATAATCTTCTAAAAATGTAGTCTCTGCTGACTGGAGACTTCCAGTGTGAAGCAGCCAGGAGTGAAGGGTAGAAGAAATTTTAAGCTTTTTAATCATCATGGAAATGTTAACTTTAAATCAAAATAAGCTTGATAATTACTCAGTTGAGATTGTGCCTAATCCCTGAAAGTGACTAGCGTACATAGTGTTACCCAAGACTGACTGACTAGGGATTCGGTTCCCTTCTGGGAAGAAGAACTAACCCAACAGAGCAGAGTTAGTGGGATGGTGGGGACAGAGTGAAAGCCGCTTAAGGGTTCTGCTGTGCAGATTGTGAGCACACAGCTGTCCTCAGGGCCCAGGTGGTAGACGATGCTTTCATTCACTTAATATTCACAGTAACCAGGTGTGCATCAGCTTTGGCCGGAGAAAAATGTGTCTGGCTTCTCCGAATCTAGTAGGAAGACTGCACCATTTCCTGTACAGTTGTGGAAACAATTTTAACTCTGCTGAATGTTTCTGTGACGTCTTTGAGAACTTGAGATACAGTTGAGGAAGAATGAGTGAGACATAGTAGCTAGCCAATATGAATCAAAGTTTCCACAATCCTTGGCCATGTACCTAAGTACCTTTTGGGGTGCTCCAACCCTGTCTTCACTTCATGCATATGCATCCTTTTATCCAGATCCAGAATTTCAGGTTAAACTACTGTCCTGATAAATCCAGAATGCTTCCAAGGCTGAGCCAAGCTACGGAAGAGTTTGACGTGGACATAATTATAACAGGTGCTGATCTTGCCTTAGCACTGAGAACATTTTCATGCCTGCATACACTGTGATTGTAAAGCTCCAAGACAAGATTTCATATATTTCCTCATCTGATAGCTGATGCTTGAAGTTTCCATAACAAAGAGTAGTCATTTATTCCATAGGCGAAGGTAAGGCTTAGTTGCTACATTCACAGGTTCATTCAAATACACCCGAAATTGCAACTATTAGGTCATCTGCTATGGACGGATCTGGGAGAAAATGTGAGAGGCCCAAAAGTGAAGTAGAAAGTATAGTAGGTGACTAGGAGAAATAGTTTTCTAGGGAAGCTAAGCAAACCTTCATATACCCCACACTTGTGCTTAGAATTCCATCTCTTTCTATATAAAATTATGAGGGTGAAGTTTTCAGAATCTATATTTTTTTGGTCACTGAATTACAAAGTATACACCTTGGCAACTGAAGATATGTTGTGAAGTTTAGATTCTTTGGCATCGTACAGATGGTAGACTTCTTTATGCAGTCTAACACTCTGAAATATTTCCTGAGCATATAACTTTTAAGCTGCTAGACTCTGCTATCACCAGCTTGTCACACTTTAGAGTGTTAGTCTTGTCAAAACTGGACTTCAGGGATCCCAAGTCAGAGAAAATTTCTGGAATAAACGACCAGATGTGGATGACAGGTGGGAGTTTGATCTCAGTCCACAATCACCTTTCTCTGACCAGTTCTTTCAGTTGTCACATGGTATTGTCTCCTTTGAATAACTCTGAATTGTGTCTCTTAATGAAAAAATTGTTCTTCTTAATCACCGTGTATTATAATTAATTACTATAATATAGTAAAAATAACTGTAGTTCTTAATTACCATTTTCCTAGTGGATTTGACACATTCATAATGTTTCTCAGCTAAAAAAGAGAATATCATTGTAAGCTTTTATATTGCTCCATATTCCATATGTATTGTCTTTGCAGTTTTTCAGAAAAAGTATTATTTTTGGAGAATTGGCTCAGAGTCATTTATTTCCTAGTCTTTCATAAGACAGTGAGCAGAAGTCTTAGTGCAAATGAATAAAATGTTTTTAAAATACTGATTTTATAAAGGTGTGTATTTCCAGTGGACTGCACACTCAGTGAAGATAAGCTGGCAAATGGCGCATATGGTTAGCAAAAGAGCAAAGATAACACATTCTCCTGGAGTCTATTTTTCTCTTGGGGAGCCAGGATATGGTGGAGAAGTTCTGGGCAATGTTACTATACAAGTTCTGACAACTTGTGGCAGTTGATCCCCCGAGCAGACAACTAAAATGGGGGAAAGGAGTCCTAGGGCAGTCACAAGGGGTAAATACCCATAGCAATCTCAAGTCGAAGAACTTGTTCTTCATTCTTTCTCTGGGTAACTCCTTTTCCTCCATCATTTCTAGCTCTCTTGAATAGTTCCACTGTCCTACACTCTTTTCTTACCTATTGGCTGATACTCCAGAATGACCTCTTCCACCATGTACGTGTGTGAAAACTTGTGTTCTTGTACTCCCAGAAGTTTCTAGAAGTTCTCTTGTCTCTGACCCTCAAAGTACTACTTAGTGTAGGAAAGGCATATATAACCGATACATATAAAAATACTTTAAAACAGAGTGCTATCGTATTTTAAAATGTCAGGATTTCAGGCTTCTGCTGAAACGTTCTCAGGTCTGCCAATAATGTGTCAGTATTCCCATCTCACAATAATCAGCTGTGGAAGAGAAACAAGCGCTTGTGCCTCTGAACTGAGTTTCTCAGTTTGCAGTTGTCAGTGGTTCTCAACACAGAATGACAAAGCCCCTTGTGGGCTCTCTACCGATGTCTGCAGACATTTTTGGCTGTCACACCTGGAGCTGAATGTACTACAGGCCTTTAGTAAGTAGAGGCCAGGGATGCCGTTAAACATCCTGCAACACAGAGAGTGACCTCCAGCAACCATTTTCCAGCCAAATGTCCCGAGTATCATGATTAAGAAACCACATGAGAGTTGGTGGTCAGCCAGTTTCCATTTCACATTTAGGTTACTTACCAGCCCTTGTAAACCCTTGGCTTTGTAATCCCTAGATAACTGGATTTGTACGATATGTACACATAGAGTCATACTAGAAGTATCCAACTAATTTATATAATTCAGAAATCTGTTACCAGTTGTGTTACTAATTATTCAGCCTTTTGAGGCAGACAGTTGGAGGCAGGGTCTTTCCCCCTCTGAACATCATCTCTCCGACATGAAAGAATGATTGTACAGGTTCAGCTGATAAGTTAGCAAATTCCTGGCATAGGCTCACTCTAAAATTACATTGCCAATCCAGGTTCAGCATATTTAATGCAGCATCTCTCTGCTTTCGCAGGGAGATGATTTTCCCTGAGGTTTTCATGTCCTGTATGTCTTTTTGCTCTGGATTATCTTTTCAAGGATACCTGTTTTAGAAGTCAGGGGTAGTATGTCCCTTGGAACAGAGAGCAGGTTGCAAAACGCGCAGTATAATAATTAGAATATCTCCTTCAGTAGCAAAATTAGCACATTTTATGAAAGATTCAGTTTCCCTGATCTCAAGGCTACTCAGATGTAAGGGGAAAGTATAGTGTATGCGACACTGACCGGCAGCCCTCCTTGTGACCCTGGCAGGAGCCGAGAGGCAAATGAACTGATGCTTGCTGTCCAGAGAGTGCCGAAGGCCATTTATGCAGGCCCAGGAGTCTTCACATTCGGTATTAGTACAGCAAGAACTGCGAAGAGTCCACAATTTTACTCCACTGGTGGGAAAACAAGAAAACCTGCTACAGATTTTTGACAATTTTTCATAAATTTTCCTTTTCTAAAGCCTGAACTCTGCCTAAGTTAAAAAACATATTCACCAAACTTTAAGCAATGAGTAGCTCTGGCAGCTGGGCAACTGGCTTTAAGGCACAAAATATTTTTCCTCTGCCAGGGCAGTGCTCTGGCTTCCCCGAAGTTCACTTAGCTGCCATCCCAGTTGCACATACTGTCTCTTTTCCCGGCAGTAGTGAACCCTAATCCTCCCCTCGCTCCCCATCTCCATCCTTCTGTACTCCCTCCATCCTTCCTGCCCTCCTTCTTGCCTTCTTTTCTCTCCTTTTCTGCTTCTAGGAAAGATGCTACCTAAAATCCATGTGAACTGTTGGTTCTAAATCCATATATTATTGTCTCTATTTGTTAATGGATCAAAAATAAATCATTGAGTCAGAAATGCACACACATAAGGCTTTAACAAATTAAGTTTGCTCATGACCAAGTCGTAAAGTTTTACTTACACATTGAGTTTGGACAAGTCATTCCAGCTACTTGAAGCTTATTTCCTATGTCTATAAGCATCTGCCTTGCAAGATTATTCCTGTAAGATTTCAGTAGAAATATATTGGAGAAGCACTTAGTACAGACCCTGGTATGATGTATTAGATAAATTCTGGTTTTGTTTTTTGTTTTTTTTTTGTCTTTGTTTAGTGGGCAAAAAGTATGAAAAGATAGCAAATGACCCTGAAAAGTATTAACTGCCTTTTGCTTTCAGAACACTGTATGAGTCCTAATTTTTCCCTTTTAAAAATTCTTTCTATTAGCAAGAAGGCAATGACAAGAGACAAACTGAGCATTTATTTCCAGCTTTCCTCCTCAGGTCACCTGGTAGAAGGTGCTGACACTAAATACACCCTGCTGAAGTGGACGCTGGCTACTGAGGCCACGGCAGCCTGAGACTGCAGAGAAGCAGGCAGTGGTGTTGGCAAAGCCCTCTCTTCACCGCAGAGAGTTTGCTTTGTTTCCTCCCCGGGACTTCTCTCTTTTGTGACATCCCTGAGCCTCTGGCCTAGTCACAGTCAGGTTAGTATTTTCACAGATGTGCTCTTCCTGAGGAAAAGTTTGTAGATTTTGGTAAATAGCTTTCATTTGGTTCATTTGTATAGAATAAACCACAATTTTCCCTCAATTTTAGTTTTTTTTAAAAATTGTTTGCTTTTTATGTTTAAGACGCAAATGTTGGGCTAGGGGTGTAGCTCATTGGAAAACTACTGGCCCAGCAAATGCAAGGCTGTGGGTTCAATCCTCAGGGCACACACACACACACACACACACACACGTGCACATGCACATGTGCGCGCAAATATCTGAGAACACTGTACGTTTTGATACATTTCACTATATCAGAGTATTATAACCAGTGAGTTACATGTCACCTACAGTTTAATTTTTAAATTATGTTTCCTCTTTTAAAGCACTTTTAAAGCACCTAAAGTCCCATGAACCAATTTATGGATTACAACAAGGAGGCTAAAAAGACATTCTGTCTCTTTCTTAAATTCATAATCTAGCTATTCTCTCTGAGCTTTATTTTTTTTTGAGCTTTATTTTTCTCATCTTTAAAATGAGGAAATTAAACTTGATTGTCTCCATGAAGTTTCATGACTACCAAATACATTTATGTTTTATAAACAAGTTATATAATCTAATATTCAGAGGAATATTCAGCCCATAGAAAGTACTCAATATATATTTGTTAAATGCTAAATGATTGAATACTATTGATTCTTTAATATAGAAAGCACATTCCAAAAACTAACTTGGTTTAATGTCTAAAACAAGTTAGTAGTTATTATAAAATGTCTTTATTCCTGCCTGGTTAGATTAAGGTTTTTTGTAAGACATCTTTTTAAGTACAACTATTTATTAAACTGATGAAGACTCTGATCTTTACAGAAAGTATAAATATGTATACAAATCAATAGAGGTTCTGTAAGAAATATAAAATTAAAGTTCAGATTTCTTATTAAGCATGGAAGATATAGATAAGTGTTTATTTCAATTTTCTCCCAAAACACTAGTAAAATGAGAGAAAACAGACTTGTGAAAAGAAGACAAAATCTTACAAGGACCAAGTGAGCCAGAGAGGAGAAGACAATTTATGAAAGAAGTCAACATAATTTTGCAGACTGTAAGACAGAAAGATGACTAAAGCAACATCAAAATCAAGTGCCTTGGAGAGGTGAAGCCTTAGGGAAGAAGAAGAAAGCAAAAAACCAGCTCGCTTGCACCCCAGAAACATGGGAAACTCAGACATGGGGTACTGGGTGCCTCTGGAGAGCTGAAAGTACAAGTAGAGCTATAAACAGAACTAACTTAAAATTTATATGAAAAGTGGTTAGGCACTCAAAGCAAAGACTGATTTCATAGAAATGCACCTTCCACAGTCACAGAAGGTGCTACACTTTGGGGTACCCCCACAGTTTAATACTCTGTTCTTGGTATCTTGAAATTTTTAATAAATTTTGAGCATTAATATGCTTGACATTTTCATCTTGCCCCAGGACTCACATAGCCATGTGGCCAATATATGCCAAATCCCAAATTTTGAATAATAGAATTTCTAAATGAAAAAAAGCATAAAAGGTGAAATAATCAAAGATGTCTAAACTTTAAAATTCTGGAATATAATATATAAATTTGCAGATTGGAAATGATCGTTCATTATAGTATTACAAAATATCAGAAGACCATGCCTTAATAAAAGAAGTCACCAAATATGTCCAAATACAAAATGGATCATAAAACACTAGTGATGGTGAAGAAGAAGAAGGAGAAGGGAAAGAAGGAAGAGTAGGGGGAGAAGAAAAAGGAGAAGAAGGGAAGGAGGAAGAGGCAGAAGAAGGAGAAGAAAGTGTGCTTGAAATTCAAGGGGAAATGGTTTTTAGTCAAACCATTTAGTCTTCATGGAGTCAAACTATCAGCCAAATGCAAAGATAGAAAATATTTTTTTTTTAATTTCATATGTTCAAATTCTTTAAAAATATAGTTACTATGCACCATTTGACAGAAATCTACTAGAGAATATGCAATACTAGAATGAAGTAAGATGTCAAGAAAGAGAAAACAGGATCCAGAAAACAGAAGACACAACACAATACAATAAAATCCTAGAACTACATCTATGTACCAGTTCAAATAACCAAAGAGGCACAATTGGAGCAAGAACATGAGTATCTTTAAAGGGGAAAAAAGCTAACTAACGTGTCACCTGGTTTTATTTAACATATTGAGTGAAAAATTATACTTCTGAAGAGAATTTGTGAATATAGGAAGATGCATAAGGCAACTGCCAACTCCAAGAAAAACAGAAAGTAGCCCATCTACAACATTTCTGCTTTACAAGGCTCAGTTGTAAGAGACACCTGCAGAGCAGACCCCCACAAGCACTGCTGGTTTACATAAACTGCAATGTTATTGCTTTAGGAGTTCAAAAAAAATGGGATGGATGCATGTTTTTCAGGGGTTCGAGTCTGATCAATGGACAATACAAAATAACTAAAACAAAATGAAAAAATTAAACTATTAGTTAGAAATATGGAGGCAAATACCAGAAGAAAATGCTAAAAGAATAATGGTAATCTGCTGGAGGCAGGAACCAGAAACAAGGAGAAGTGTGCTAAGAAACACTGCTCTTTGTTGCAAGCCTTGTAAAGCTGTAAGACATTTAAAACTATGTACATATATTCTCTGATTCAAAAACAGAAATTAAAAGCAAATATCTGTAGTGTACATACACTTGCAAATTTTAGTATAGTTCTTATTTAATCCTCAACTATAGTAATGATCGAAATAATGGCAACCTCAACAAAAACAGATTGTCACAGTGTAATTACGAAAAAAGACTATGATTGAGTGAATTTGCCATTAATTAATTCATTTCCTCAACAATCGTCAATACAATACAAAGCATTTGAAACTGTTAAAAAAAAAAAAAAACTGCATGTACTCAGAACAGAGGGTGGCCTGGACATCTTAGGATCTTGAGCAGTAACAAGTTGATGTAAACTGATGGGACAAGTTTCCTCTTGGGCTATGGAACTGTAATCCAAATCAGAGAATCCCCGAAGAAAATAGATTAGCAGAGAGCGGATGTACTGATGTGACCTGGGAGACAGTTTTAATAGTACTGTCGTTGGAGAAAGCCAAGAACAAGTGAAGAGGAAATTCAAAACATGATTGAAGCAAGAAACTAAAAGAAGGGAAACCAGAGTAATTACACATAGCAGGTCCCCAAAGCAGATGATTTTAAACCAGGAATTGCAGACTGATTTGACAGAAACAATCCGCACACCCAAATATAGCCCTGGAGGGAGGTTGGTTTTGCTGGTCTCTGCAGTTCCGGAAGGAAGAAACTGCCCTGTTCTTTTGGACTTGGCTGCAGTGGGAGCAGAGGGAGTGTGGAGCTCACTAGCGCCCCACACTCCAGTACCGATGCAGCAGCTCCAGCTCCCCACACTGGCTCCTGCAGGTGAGAGTCTTGCCGCAAGGCTGAAAACCAACTTGGAAAAGTACTGGCCTGTCCTAGCTATCCTAGAGTCTTTATTTCACAGATATAGACATGGAGGCCTTTTAAATTCTCACTTGAAGGTGAAAAAAAAATTGATGGCAGAATTAGAACCACACGCCAGGCATCCTGAAATCTAATTAATTTGCTTTTTCACACACACACATACTCCTGGCAGTGTCGCCTCTTTGTTAATATGTTTTACTAAATGCTAAGTTAATTCCTGCTTTGTTAACTTTACTTCTTAAGGAAATAGGAAATTCAGTGCATGATTCAAAGAAATGGTTACATCTATGTGAGCATCCAAGATATAACTCCATTAAACACTGTCCAACATCTAATTCTGGGTTTAACTCTTATTTTACTAGTAGATTTTATTCCATTTTATGCTGTATTGCCAGTTCTTCCTGCTCCACCTACTTGAGCTGCTTTGTGGAATGAGGTAATGAGTCACTTGGTTGCAAACACTACAGCTTGACGATTCACTGATGTGAGCATTGTCTCTTTAATACCTGTGGATTTACTGGCCTCTCTCCCTGCTTCTCTCTTCTCTTCTCCCTCCTTCTCCACTTCTGCAAGCAGCTGGTTTACTTTGTCCCCAATAACTCTCTGACTGATGTCATCAAAATTCTTTCTTTTCCGCTTACTGTCTCTGCAAAAATGTATGCAATTCCCTTAGCTAGAAATATTTTATTCTTAACAACCATAATTATGTCACCCCCTGCAGCTACCTTTAAGCTCACTATTTTGACTATCCAAGCAAATAAGTTAATTTGCATAGGAGAGTTTAAATAATCCAATAGCTAATTGTTACTCTGTCAAAGATCTCTGGTAGAAAATATCTTATTACTTTTTAACCTCCAATCTTAATATTTTAAAAAGACAACTGAAACAGAACAGGCTATTAAAAAGAAAAAGCAACCCTTAGGTAGGGGCCTCTTTCCAGGAGAGTCGTCTTGTGTTTAAATAATGTACTAGGTAATTATATCAGTTGCAGCATGCAGAACATGATAAAGAGGAGAAACAGAATTTGACAAAATGATGAATATTCTGCATCAAAGTTCTCTGTACTATTATGAGAAAGTTACATGGAATCAAGTGAAAAAGCAACACCAGAGCCAGCTAAAAGCCATTAGATACTGTGAACCTGTGCCGAGTAGATTTGTTCTTGTGTTCTACCTTGGGAAAGATATTAAGTTCACAAATCAGATGGGTAGGTATACTTCCAAGAATTTATAGCTAAACCGATGACCTGCTTAAAGAGCACAGCAGTGTTTCTGGTAAAGAATACATCACTAAATCTTTGTTTTGCCACGCCTATTTACAAACAGAATTACAAACGGTTGAATCTCATATAGCTCCATGGATAGTTGGTCTTTTTAAAAAAAAGTCTGTCTTTAAAAGAAAGGATTAAATAGAAGTAAATGACAATTTATAGAATGATACATTGCTGTATAAAAAGACGTTGATAATTCAAAGGCAAATTTCGAGATATAAAAATAACTTTTTACTCATGGAGAAAATTTGAGCATATTTATTCATTGTTAGCCTGTATGGCTTAGTAATAAATAAGTTTTCCTTGGCCTAGATCCAAAACAATTTTGAATTTTAAGAAAAAACAATTATTGCGGTAATTTTAATAGAAATCCCAGGAAATTAAAGCCCCAGTGGAAATTTGCTGTTTGCCTTGAGGAAATAACATCTTAGCCAGTGGAGCCGATCCAACCCCAGAATGCTACTCCCCGTTCTCCTACTGTCCAGCTCTTGGCCCCAGAGTATGTTGAAAGTGATGTGATAATTAATCACACTATTTCTTACCTCAGAAGGACACTGGTAGGGTTTTAATAAAGTGATTTATTTGCCAAGTCTTGATGTTCTCTTCCAAAAACAGTTGTAATATTAATACATGTTAATTATGTTACATAGAGCAATAAGTGGAACAGTATTCCTTGAATTTGTATTCCATTTCTTTGAAAGAGCATAAGACTTGTTCAGTGACCTGGTAAAAATAAAAATTATTGCTTTTAAATGGTGAAAACACAGGCAGTTGTCACTAATGTGTTTAGGCAACATCAATAAACTAACAAGTTTAATAGTATAGCCAGGTGGTTGAAAGGAAAAGAGAAGTTTTGTTATAAGCCATCGACCTTTTACATTGATTAAGATTTGGGTTTACCCTGTTTGTTAACATCATAGTTGTGTTCTTCTTGTTGTTACCCTTAGATTACCTACTGTGCAACTGTGCTTGGAGCTTTATGGTCCTTTTTAAACTAATTTATTTTCTGCCTATCAGTTAGGGCTCAGTCAAAGAAACAGAATCACTAGGGAATCGTTCCAGGAACTTGATCTCATAGGACAAAGGAAGCTCATGAAGTCATCTCATAAGGCTGTAACTCTTGCATCTGATATTGCAGCTTCAGGCCCACAGGGTTGCCATAACAGTGTCAAAAACTGAGGGGCTCAGAATGACAGAAATGTATGTCATCTGCTTCTAGAGATTAGAAATACAAAATTAAGATGTTGGCCAGAAGATTTGGTTTCTTCCAAGGTTCTGAGAGGAAGAAGTTGTTCCATGGATTTCCCTGAGCCTCTGGGGTTTCTCTGGCAAACGCTTGGCTTGTAGGTGGGTTTCTTTAGTCCCCTACCTTCATGTAGCAGCCTCCTCATGTCTCTCCCTATCATCTTCTCCCTATGCAAGCCTTTGCATCTAAATGTCCCTTTTACAGAGGGACACAGGTCATAGAGGATCAGGTCCATGTGGACAAGTTCACACAGCCTTGTTTTAACTCGACCATCCCTGTGAGGGCCTTGTTTCCAAACAGGGAAATATTCCAAAGACCAGGGATAAGGTATTTTATGCTCATCTTATTTGGGGCAGGCAGCTCTACCCATAACAGTTCAGGAGAGCAGAGACGAGGTGGGACAGACAGTCTTGAACCCACAAGCCTAGACTGAAGCCACGTCAGTTCTCATTGGCTCAGACCTTGATGTTGTGAGAGTCCCACAGGAGAAGATACTGAGCTTCATCGTGGATTAAATACTCACTGAGTGGAGGAGTTGGAGAAGTCATAGGAAGACCGAGGAGAGGTGGAGCAGTTGTTGGGTTATCTGCCACCCACACAAAGGAAGTGAGGCAACAGATAAATAACACGTGAGCTATAGCATGACGGCTGATTTGCTTTTGCTCCTGAATTGTACGCAAAATCTATCTGGTAACCATCTTAGCTGGAAGCTTACAGAAAGGGATTTCTGGGAATAGTATATCAGTCTAGTCAAGTTGACACATCACACAGTCACTATGCAGCATACTCATTGTTCAATATTTGATGATGTGAAGGAAGCTAATTAAGAAACCACGTCATTCTCAAGCACGAATGCCATGTCTCCTATCCATCTGTTCGGGCTTTTATAACAAAATGCCATGGACTTAATAGCTTATAAATAAGAAAGACTTATTTCTCAGAGTTTTGGAGGCTGAAGAATCCAAGACCAGAGCACGCCAGATCCAGTGTTTGCTGGTGGACCACTTCTTCATAGACACCTGCCTTCTTATTCTACCTTCACACAGCAGAAATGGTCAGGAGTCTTTCTGGGACCTCTTTGATAAGGACACTGATCCAATTCGTAAGGGGTCTAACCCTATGAACCTCCCAAAGTCCTGACCTCTTAATACTATCACCTTGAGGATAATGATTTCAATGTCATAGGCCATAAATATTCAAACCATATTCATTCAACTGTATAATTGAAAGTTAAATCCACCAATAAAATTTGCTTTTGTGTCATCAACTATTTAGCAATAAGGGAAGCATGTGAGACCATAAAGCCTTGAAATCTTAAGGTTGTAGTCAGCTGAATTAGGTTAATTTAGAAACAAAAAATAGTTGAAAGAAATCAGACATTTGCCCTAATGTCTTGACATGGTCTTGTCAGGAAGGAAGGCAGTGTAGTGAATAATCGCGCAGCATGATCAGAACAGATGGACCCAAGTTTACAACACAATCCTGCTCCCTGGCAGCATGGAACTTCTATCTCTAGTGCATTCCCAGTCTGTAACATTAGGAATAACCTTGGTAGTTGCTTCAAATGATCACGGTGTGGTTGAGAGACATGAGTGGATGGTGATGTGATGTTTGGCATACAATAGGCATTGAAGCAGTGCTGGTCTGTCTCCTCTCTTCCTCCTTCTCTATTTGCTTCTCTTCTTCTTTTTCTTTTTTCTTAAGCTTCAAGGGCAATAAAACTGGGGCTTTTAGTTCCTTGTAGCACAGAACTCTGCTTTTCTGTTGTATACGTTTCCCATTATGAACAATAAGAGTTGGGACTCTAAATATCAAGCTGTTTTGGAGATCCGGAGTGGGCGGTTTTTGAAAAGGCATCTTTGAGAGCAGTTGTGAATGGGAATATTTATTTCTAAGACTCGAAAAGAGGGAAATGTTCCATTTAAAAATATTCCATGGGATATCTGTGGGATAAAAAATCTGAACTTTTTAAAAGCGGTACTTCAAATTTCTCTGGTCAGAATTTAAAAGGAACATTAAGCGGTAATTAATTTCCTTCCTCCCACAAAGTATATTTCCAGGCCTTTCTACCTTCCGTATTCTGTACAAGTACAACACACAGCTTTCCTTCCCCACCAACCCCACTCAAACGCACCACCGCACTGCACAGCCTCTCTCCTTTCGTGAATCACATCTGTATCAGGAAGGCCTCGGCCGAATGGATACTAGGATCTTGTGTTACCGTTGACCCTTTTTCACACACTGCCCTGGTCTTATCTCCCTGTACTGTAAGCCCCGGGTAAGTAGAGACTTCATCAAACATTTCAACTTACCAAGTTCTATCAACAGTCAAGGCAGCTATAAATGAAGTGGTATTGGACAGAATAGTGCAGATTGGAAGACGTGGGATAAAATGGAAAACAATGAAAAGAATCTTATGGGGAATCTGTGATCTTGCCAGATGATGATATTCTAATGAATAAAAAGTAATAAACTCCCTTGATGGTGCTGTCACCTAGAAGAACTCAGTTCCAGAGTCTTTGGGTCCATCTGAAATGCCCTGGTTTTCTGCACCAAACATTGATCCCATGCAGAATTATCAATTACACTGCTGCCCCTTCTAGTCCCTACAGCTGCTCTAACCATTCAACCTCTGCTCTACGAAGACAGCAGAGGTTGAAGAGACAGGTTGCTGAGAAAAATACTTTTTAAAAAATTAAGAAAAGAATATTTGACATTGATTTTTGTCATTCACTAGCCAGTTTCTTAGATTCTAAACACAAGCATATATTCATTCTTACAATGAACCTCCAAAATTATGAAAAGAGACATAAAGCAAATATATACAAGTGCCATTTCCCTCACATTATACTGCAAAATGCACTAACTCCCTAAATTCAAATTCCATTTTGTACCCTTTACATATAAAGCTAACAATTGGAAGTATCAGATTGGAGAAAAGAGCTATAAAAGTTTGATGAAGGTACCCTGGAAATGTCATATTGTTTTGGCACCTTTCTAGAGAAGACAGTGGGATTTTTGGACCACTGTAATTTTAAAAGATGTCTTTGAGAAAGAAAGGCAAAGCTTTTCACAGCAGCGAATTCCAGACAAAGAGTGGGGCCAACAGTTCTTTTAGTCCAACCTAATTTAATGTCACAGTGGTAGGCCTGGTTTTATTTATTTATTTATTTATTTATTTATTTATTTATTTATTTAAAGAGGCAGCTACTATATTGAAGGAGGTCAGGTGCTTAAAAATGCATAATGGTAGCAACGCATAGAAAAGTTCTTTTATTTTTTTCCTGAAAACAATAACCTACACTTAATGGTAAGAAATCACCAGCAAATTCCATTATGTTTGTGGGCTTGACATGCAGTGCTTATTAAATGTAGGAACAAAGCCACTTTATACATCATAATGTTCACATTACAAATTCACTGCTCATAATGGTGCTGCGAGTGTATGTGCAATTTTTCTGAACTTATGAAATATATCTCTGACACCTCAGGTATTGATGTATGCACGCGTGATACTGTCCCAGTGCAGTGGGGAGACTTAACTGATGTCTGCAAGATTTGATTTATTACAAGTAAATATGATTGCCTTCATAATCTGATTTTATTATGTTCGGGGCTCTCGCAGGTAAACTTTTAGTAGAAGGAAGAAGGCCAATTTTATTAAACCAGTGTGTTCCTGCAAACCATGGAGTTTCTTGTCGAGGGGGGGAGGGATGCTGATCCTGAAAGCGTATTGAAAATTTCAAAAAAGAATTGACTTCCAACCTTCCCAGTATCTTATCTCCTCAATTCCCGCAACTATTTCAAATGTGTTTTTGCTATTTTGAGCTGTATATTCCTTTTGTGAAAGCCATATTAAAGTAAAATTCACAAATCTGAGGCCAATGTCAAATATACCTAGGAGGAAAAGTGCCTGAAAAGCCCAACTACCATTTCAAAAAACAGCAACAAGAATTTTTCTGTTTTGTTGGGAAGCAAAAAAAGACTGATGAACTTTAAAGAATTTGGGTTGCTTTCCAGGCTGTTGATTGACAGGACTTCCAAAGTGGGGAACAGAGCTCTGCCACACCAACAACTCAAAGAATTAAAAACAGGTCGCTCCAAGATCAAAGATGGACCTGGGTCCTAGACCAGGGGTGGCAAACCTGTGGCATGCGTCTTATTTGTTTTTCTTTTAAGACAAAAGATATTAAGGTATGAGTTGCTGGTTTTTAGCTAAAACCTCAGTAATCAGTGTTGACACTTTGTGAGAAATAGCTGGGTTTAGGGGTGCAGTTTGGGCCCTCGTCTCTAAAAGCTTTGCCATCGCTGTCCTAGACAATAGGTGAGGGACATACATAGGCACAAGATAGTGAGTAGAGAGACTGAAGACAAGTACTTGATCTATTTATTCTTTAAAGATGACTAGACACACACTAGACACACTCACCAGCATGAGTGTGGGCAATCTTACTTTATGGAAGAGCAAAAATTATTAACATCTGAGCCCTCCCAAACTCCCCTGGCCCGTGTCCACTGAAAAGGGCCCTGACTTCACTTCTCAGTTTCTCCCTGTCATTCCTTCCTTCCCTTACTAGAAGCTGAGGAGACTTGGCTACTACTCTGTAGCCAGTGTAGTGTGAGTGGTCATTCAGGCCTTTGCAATGCAGAATAAAAATAGAAAAAGAGTAAAAAAGAGCAGATTAGGAAAAAACCCTCTTCTGGTGGAGGGGGGGGCAAGGGAGCATTCCTTTGCTAATAAAGAAATTAGCAAAAATCAGTCACGAGCACGTGAGTGGTTTGAAGGAAAATGTCAGGAGGGGGAAAACAAACTGCAAAGAAAACCCGAAGTTGTTTTAACTTATTGGTCTTTGACGGTCTAACTTTATTAAGCCAGTTCTGTGGCAAGGCCGAGTGGGCCAAAATCCAGTAGGATGGCACGCATTTGCCATGCCAGGATCTTGTGGCTTGTTTTTGAGGAGGTGGACATTACAGCGTCTGGTTTTCAGCATTAGCAATGAGAGCACCGTGCCAGGGAGCTTGATGGAGATATCCACAGTGGGCTACTGCAATGAAATGAGACCTTTTGGTTTTCTCTGAAATAGGGACAAATAGTCTAAGAGCCGATTCCAACAATACAAATGTATATACCAAGTGGAGATTAAGCATAAGGAGATCAAGAATCCAAAGCCAGAATACCTTTTCTCGCTACCTAGAGTGTACAACATAGTTAATTTATGATTGAAAAGAAAATAAAGTCTTGTACTTCCTACATTTTTCTAATTTCATATTTTTAAAAATATGTTGTTCAGCTGTACCATTATTTTTGTCTTCCTTAGGCAAAAATAACGGTCTCTCTATAATTTTGTCTTCACTTGAAAATGTCAGCTATGTCAAAGGGACAAAAAGGAGTGGCTTTGGTTCACTGATGTAGCATGCTGGAAGGGAAGCCACGGACCCCCGGCCACCAATGATCATGATGAGGACAGTGAGACTCATGCAGCTTCAGGAGAAGAATTACAACTTAGAACAGTAGAAAACTGGGGCTTAATCCAGTCCTTGCTCCCTAGTTGAAGAGTCCCCAAATTCAAATCTAGGTTTTGAAATGTTTATCAAAAGAGGCACCTTTAAACTGCCCATAAATTTTTCATAACAGGCACCACTCTACCCGCCATGTCACCAAGAAAAGGGTGAGCCATTCTCTTCCCTCCACTCGCCCTGCTACTCTATACCATGCCTCCCGGTTGAATCCTTCTTTCTTTCTTCCTGACACCTAGATTTCAAATAAAATGTTGAGGTAGGAAAGTGAGCCCAGCATGACCTATTCAACGTTATCACATACCTAAAAATATTCTCTCTAATTATTACCAATACTTCTTCCTACTTTGCATTCTAGACACATCTTTTAAATTCTTATTCCACTATACGTGGAAGTAGCAATTCCTTTTTGCTTTAATTGAAATGTATTGTGCTCTGGATCATATCTAGCATTTCCTCCAGTAGGAGATCCCAGTTGGGGACCTTCTGTAAACACACTGAGTATCGAAAGCCCATATATCAAAGGTTTCCATGTGAGCAACTGTGTGCTTGGGAAAGCCGGGTGTCTATCGAAGACATGGAACATTTCTAAGCACACGTGTAGTGCTTTCCTCATGCTGTGCTACTCTACACACAGGGTGTGGCTTTCCAACAACATGGCAGAGGCTATGATGAAGCATAAGGCGATGTATCACAGCCTCCTCGTGGGTATGGTTGCTTTATTCCAAAGAAACTAGTTACTGCCAAATTTTGTTTACAGTGAAATAATGGTTATCTGTTCCTCTCGGGTGTCACCTTACACACGTCAGTGTCACTGTGAGGAACATAAACCGCAAACAGATTAACAGGTAAGTGGGTGTATAATGTATGTATATATGTGCAGTATTTTGGCATGTGTGTGCTTATTCCAACTACTTGCAAGAAATGACTATAAATATGTTGGGGTTATCGCTAGTAAAATATTACCAGTTTTTCCTTTTTTCAGAGAGAAAAGAACTTAAAAATAGGTCCTTCTCAAACTACACTCTAGATCCTGAGCTGCCCTTATGTGAAAGTAGGGTTGATTTTTATTTGCAGAACACTATTTTACTATTACTGAAAGAGATTTTAAAGAACTCAAAGAAGTAAAGAGTAGAATGGTGGTTACCGGGTCTAGGGGAAAGTAGGGGTTAGTTAGGGAAATGTTGGTCAAAGGAGTCAACATTTCAGATGGATCAACAGAATACATTTGAGGCACTGATTACACGGTATGGTGACGATCGTTCATAACTGTATTGTATTCTTGAAAATTTCTGAGAGTAAATTTTAAATGTCCTCACTTATCCAAAAAAGGATAAGTACAAGAATGTATGTGTTAATTTGTTTAATTTAGCCCTTCTGCCCTGTAGGCATATTTCAGAATATGTGTACACCATAAATACATTTAAGATTATTTTTTACAGGATCCTAAAAAGAGCTCTTCTTCAGTCGTCAAATAAAAAAATCACTTCCTACATGGATTTTGATCCCATCATTATCTATACGCTCCTGTCATTTAAGCGTTTTCTGGGAAGTAATTATCTAGCTTCTTGTAGTGGCTTAGTGTATTATATTTCTACAGAAAAATAAAAGCTCCAGCTGTGAATGCTGGAAAAAGAGAACTGAAATTCTATCACGATAACTTTTCAGTCTCAAGTTTTGCCCTAAACATCGTTTTACCATCTTGCACTCTAATTTGTTCTTGGCCATGTAGCCAATAGGTGTACAAGACAGATACCTTGAAATAAGTGTAGATATTTTAAAATATATCTATATACTTTAAAGAATGCCACTTTTGAGATTACACGGCAATCTGTGTTAACATCTAAACATTTAACATTTCTAATGAACATCTTCATTCTAAGACTAACTTTAGTGAACTGGGATTGTTACATTGGCTTTCAAGACCTCAAGAAGGATGATTTTGCAGACAAATCGGGATGTACTTATGTCATCTAACAATTCTGGGGATCGCTGGGTGCTCAGTTACACAACACAACTCTGCCTCGGGGTCACAAGTTAGTCACTGCAGTTTAGTCCTCATTTAGTGGGAGAGGAAGGAGAACGGTGGCACCAGATGGTCTTTCACTTTTGTCCAAAAAAGGTAAGTCTTCCCAAAGTTTCCGGAAGACTTATTTCTAGGTCCCTTTGTCCAGAGGAATGTCATAAGGCCAAACCTACTTGCAGAGCACGTTATTTCCCCTCCTTATGTGGCTGCAGTGCTGCCCCTCTCCAAAAACTAAACATTGGCTTCTTGTTAGCAAAAAAGAAAGGAGGAGAGATATTAGGCAAATAATAGTGTCACCAATGAGAATTCTACCCTAAAACAAAAATCCATGTTACACCACGCTGTTCACATCAAACTGCCATTTGAGGCTTCAGAAAAAAGGGAAAAGTCTGGGAGTAATCTAATCCACTTTCATTCTGCAGACAAGAAAGCTGGGGTCTTGGGAGTTCACTCTCAAAATCCAGTTATCTACCTAAGACTGGAAGCCAGTTTTCCTAGCTTCCATTCTTAAATATCTCCCCTCCTCTCTTATTATTTTCTCATGATTGTTTTCCGATGCATTCGCTGTACTTGCAATAAATATATAGAAAACCATTGTGCCCCTGCTCAAATCCTTTTTTGAGAACCCAATAATTGGAAGTACCGCCCTTGCTATGGAAATGTCAACAAGTATTTAGCATGCAGTGTTCATTTATCCGTGAGAATAAGATGACTTAGCTGTCTCAGGTAGGATGTGAAGGCAGAGAATAGCCTTTTCTTTCCATAAAGAAGATTAGGTGGGGGAGGGGCTCACAAGGGGTGAGCCAGGCTTATAATCACGCACACAGTACCAGGCCATTTCTTTGTTAAGTCTGATCTCTTAGGTAAAAGTCATTATATTGCTCAGAAAGGTAGTAAACACTAGCATAATGTTGGTTTAACATCTCTTTGTCTCCTCAAATTTCCTGTAACCAGAGTTCTTATTAAATCTGCATAATGCTGCCAGGAAAACAGGGTTGAAAAGCTACCCACGTTCCCAAGTAGAAAATCTCTCCAGCAAAACTAATCACAAACTCACGCGCATTTGGAATGGTTAACAGCTCGAAAGGAAAATTAAGCTCAACAGTATAACTAATCCAAGACAATCAACCCTGATTGTCACAACACAGACATGCACCAAGGCAACCTAAGAACGAAAGAGGAAAGATTCTGCCCTTGAAAAAGGTGACGGGGGTCTAGACATAGTTGAATGATACACCCCGTTTTATTTTTATTTTAGCAAGATGGTCTTAAAGCTTGTGGCCTTGGAAATTGTGGCAGGTTCTTTCTATCTCTGTTGGCCATATATAATAATTGTGATGGTCCCTGGCATTTTTATTCTCCTATCTTTTTTACTAGTCCCTTTGGTGAACTCTTCATCTCTATGACCCAGCCCGAAAACTAGCTCCTCCTAGAAGTCTGCTGGTTTTTTCAGAAAGAGTTATTTCCTACCTCCGGCTTCCAATAACACTGATCATACCTCACGAACAAAACCTGCCACAGACTATACCATATTATGTCAGTGTTATCTGTTTTCCTCATTAAAGTGTGAGAATGGGTAAATATACAACTGTCTCAGGCCAACCCCAAGCATAGTAGGCCCTTGATGACCTTTGTGAATGCAATAAAATGTAACTGTGTGTAGGTCATTTGATGGTTGCTTATGACATTTTGTTTGAATGGTGTCTGGTTAATTCCACTTATTTAAGATACCTTTACCTCTAGTCCTTCAAAAATCAAAACGCTAGTGGGTTAAGGTTTTCAGGGTTTGTTTTGTTTGTCTGTTTCATTTTTTTCAAAATATTACTGTTAAATTTAGGTTTTCCTGGGAAGAGGAAATCCAGCTTTAAATCTTTATGGCATTCACTCTTTTATTCACTCAACATGCATTTTAGGTTCCTTGCTAATTGATGCCACACCTTGTTCAACAGAACACAAAACTTCTAGAAAATATAAACAGCACTTTAATAAAATAATACATACCCCAAAGAAGACATTAAAATAGAGAACTCAGTTACACTGACTGGGTTTTTATCCTCAAGTATTTTTTTAAAAAGTCGCTTCTACACAAAAAACACTAATTTAGGGCAGAATGTCATATCCCAGTCCCCAGGTAATCACTTAGAATTCCTGCTAGGGAAGTCCCAATTCTCATCACTTTATCTTTGACCAAGGTGTCAAGACTATTCAGTGGAGAAAGGATGGGCTCATCAACAAATGCAAGAGGAAGGAGGGAAGGAAGGAAGGAAGGCTAGAAGGCAAGAAGGAAGGAAGGAGGAAGCAAGGAAGATTGAGAGAAAGAAAGGAAAAAAGAAAGAAAGAAAAGGAAGAAAGAGAAAGGGATAGAGAGAAAGAAAGGGGGAAGGGAGGAAAGGAAAAGAAAAAGGAGAAATTGGACCCTCATCTTGCAGCAGCAAAAAACATTAAGTTGAAATGCAGTAAAGACTTAAATGTGAAGACCTTGAAAAACTACTGGAAGGGAACATAACTCCCTGGCAATGATTTCTTGAGTATGACTGTAAAAGCACAGACAACATAGGCAAAAATAGACAAATGAGATTGCATCAAACTAAAAGGACTCTGTTTAGCAAACAATCAACAAAATGAAAAGGCAACCTGGAGATACAAACCATACAGCTGATAAGCGGTTATCACTGGCAGCATATAGGGAACTCCAAGAACTCAATAGCAAGAAAACAAATAAACCTAATTTAAAAGTAGGCAAAGGACTTGAGAGACATTTTCCCCAAAGAGACATACAAATGGCCAACAGATATTTAAAAAGATGTTCAGTATCATGAATCATCAGAGAAATGCAAATTAAGACAACAACGAGATACCATCTCACACCTACTAGGATGACAGTCATCAAAAAGACAAGTGATAACAAGTGCTGGTGAGGGTGTGAGAACAGGGAAGCCTGGCACGCTTGTAAATTAGTCTACTACAGAGTTTCCTCAAAAAAAAAAAAAGAAAAAAAATCAAAATTAAAACTACTATACGGCCTAGCAATCCCACTTCTGGGTATATATTCAAAGGAAATAAAACCAGATTCTGGAAAAGATACCTATTCCCCCATGTGCACTGCAGTATTGATATTCACAGTAGTTAGGATATGTGAACAACCTTCCATTCCACTGGTGAATGAATGAATAAAGAAAACACCGTGGTTTTGTGCACATGGATATCAACACACACAGAAACATTATTCAGCCTTAAAGAAAAGGAAATCCTGTCATTTGCAACAGTGCAGGTGAACTCGGCAGACATTATGGAATAATCCAGATATAGAACTATAAGTCATTTATGGTCTCAATTGAATGTAGAATTTTAAAAGTTGAACTGATAGAAACAGAGAATGGGAGGTTGGTTGCCAGGGTTGGAGGATGAACAACGGAAGATGTTGGTGAGAGGACACAAAGTTCCATTTGGACAGGATGAGTCAGGCCAGGAGGTCTATTAACACACAGTATGGTGACTATCATTAATACCATGCTGCATGCTTGAAATTGGCTAAGAGAATACATCTTAAGTGTTCTC
>PVJO010024383.1:0-24482 GCA_004026905.1 Hystrix cristata | reverse complement strand
GACCCCCGGTAATGAAGGGAGTGTGATTCTGAGTAGACAGACACGTGAATACTTCCCTTCGGTGCTCTTAACATAATATAGGAGTCTTAATGTTGAAAAATACTGGCATTAAAAAGTAACTAGAAGTTAAGTATTGTCACAAGTAATTTTTGTTTTGTTTTATTTTGTTTTTGAGTGCTGGGGATCAAACTCTGGGCCTTGCATTTGCTAGGCAAGCGATTCTATCATTGATCTAAATCTCCAGCCCCTACAAGTAATATTTTATATATTTACTTTCAGGACAGAGTAACTGTTAAATGAAGGTACTGAGGAATTAAGTTAGACAAGTATAGTGGCAATAATGAAGAAGCATCCTGGAAAAGAAGCAGAAAACAATCTTGGTTTTCTTGTTCACTTGAATACTTACGAACATTGAATTATAAATTTTGCTAAGCCATAGCAGCAGTTCTGAAATATTTATATATGCCCAAACACTTAAATCTCTGTATACCTTACAAATGGAAAATGTTTAAAATATTAATGAGGCAGGAAAAGAAAGAAAAGGCTGTACTTTTGAATTTTTATAGCTATTCAGTGATTGTTCTTAAAGGTCAAAGTATAATTTGGGGATTTGAATTGGCTTTTCTAAATAAAAGCTGCCATTAAAGAGTTGTGACTTACAGAGTTTTAATCAACAGTTATTCTCGACTTTCTATTTAGCTGTAGAAAAAAGCCATTCAGGAGGAATTGAATATCCCACTGGGAAATGTGATGAGGATAATCACTGACAGCGGATTACTAGTGAAAGTCTCATATCAAGAAGTAAAGCACAAACATTTAAAATATTACTATACAGGAAATAGAGCAGAGTTACTGACAGATTCCTAGGGTAGTAATGGAAGAATTATGTTGAAGAACCTCCAAGTAAGTAAATGGTGAAACCAGTCAAAAACAGGGAAGTACATTGGAAAAAATCTCATGACTATGACTATGTTAGATAACCAATCATTATAACTTGGTAAAGATGGACCCAGTAAATTCTTGTGAGAAATTTGCTCACTGCTATGTCTTTAGTACCTAAAAGAATAACTGCCACATATTAGCTGCTAACAAAATAGTTTCTCTTCCTTATGTTTGTGTCAATGTGTTACATTTCTTCTTGGCTGTACAGAAATTAGGGTGTAAAGAACATTCCATGGATTGGGGACCTGCAAAGATGGGATAGATAACTACAAGATGATACTATTTTTAGACACCAACTTTAAAGGAAGAAATGTAATGAGGTAGAGTCTCTAGAGATGGTCACTTTAGGTGCTTTAATTCTACAAAGTGAAGCAACAGTACAGTAATTGAAAAAAAAATTTTTTTTCATGTCAGCCTGTGTATTCTTGTACTTGTTTGTACATGTACAGAATGGAAAATGAAGGTACAGGTAACTGCTTCAAATGACTCACCTTGTTCTGGTTCCTCTTCCTGGATGCTGTATCAAGACAGCTAATTATTTTGATGGCCATGAGTACAAAGAGAGAAACATTTCATATGTGATTAAATATACCATATAGCCTGATTAAATTAGTGCACATTTCTATAAATGGATGACTGAATTATTCTGAAATAAAAATAATTGTGTGATATGCCAATGTGGAAGTCTAGCTGGTTTTAAAAAATAAAGCAAACACCATGACAGCACTGGAGTTGGAATGGCATAGCTATAGTTGTTGCTTTTTTGGCACAAGTTCTTAGACATGTTTTTGATTCATTTGATCCTCATGGGTCTCATTCACAGTCTCCCATCCCAACCCAAACTCTTGAGTTTATAAACAGTGATAGTTATGCCAGCCTGAGCTGCATCTGGGACTCACTGCCTGCCTCTGCCTACTGCATGCAGAGACCTTTTGCATCTGATGAAGCCAGGGTGCACTGAGAGGGAGAAAGCTCTGCCAGTACTTGCCACAGCTGGATCGAGCTGTGTGAAAATTAGAACTACCATGGGCTTGCTGCTTATGAGAGCAAATCAGTTTTGCACTTCGGTTTGATACAGGTTTTCTGTCACATGCAATTTTTTTTAAGAAACTAAATTATTTTAAGATGAATGTTGGAGTTAAATAAAGAACTTTTTGATAATAGGACATCAGAAGCCATGAGAGCACTGCTAAGATTCCAGAAGCAGAGAACATCTGGAGGATCACTAAGGTTAGAGGTCAGTATCAGACTGATTTATTTTGGGATTCTTTTGATCCATCCATCTTACTAAAACTTTTTAATTGTAATAAGAACAGATACATGAGATGTACCCACTTAACAAAAATAAAATATACAATATTGTTAACTGTAAGCACAGTGTTGTACAGCAGATATCTAGAACTTACTCATCTTGAGTAACTAAAACTGTACACATTGAACAGCAACTTCCCGTTTCCCTTCCCCTCAGACCATGGCAACCACCATTTACCTCTGTTTCTGAGTTTGACTATTTTGGATACCTTTGGTAAGTGGAACCATAACAATATTTATTCTTCTATGATTAGTTTATTTCATCTATTGATCCATCAATCCTATCATATATGGCGGAATTTCCTTCTTTTCTATGGGTAAATAATATTCCGTTGTGTATATATACCACATTTTCTTTATGCATTGGTCTATTGATTCACATTTAACTCATTTTCATTTCTTGGCTGTTATGCTAATGCTGCAGTAGATGAGAGTTCATGTTTCTCTTCAAAATCTTAATATCAGTTCTTTTGGATGAACTCCCAGAAACAGGATTACTACCTGGGTGCCCCACCCCACCCCGAGTGGCAGAACCATTGCTAAAGGGGCACTGTAAGTGACCGGGAGCGCAGTGCCCACTGCGCACTGCCCCAGGCAGACTTGGTGGCGGCGGGCTGGTGCCATGGGGATGCTGTGTTCTGGACTGGCTCTGCTCACAGTGCATAAATTTACAGAGAAACACAAATGGATAACAACAGAAAATGGTATTGGAATAGTGGGAATCAGTTTTGCACAGGGAGCTGTCATTTGCCTGAAGTTGGGACAAAATTGAAAAGGCACGCTGAATTTGGTGCCACACTTTGGAAAGTGTGAAAACTGAGGGTGACCTCTGTTCTCTATCAGAAGTAACTAAAATTAATGAAGCCAAAAATGCCGACCTTGTCTAGAAATCTTGTAATGAAGATGGTTGACCGATAAAGATGACAGTGAGTGCAGAACTAGATGCACTTAGGCGTGAAGAAGCATATTCGTTTATCAGTGTTTTGCAGTTTTCAGTGTATATCTTTCACTTCCTTGTTTATGCCTAAGAATTTTTATGCTATTGTTAGTTGGATTGCTTTCTTAATTTATTTTTCAGATAATTTGTTGTTAATGTATAGAAATTCTGAGTGTTGAATTTTGTATCTCACAACTCTACTGAATTTGAAATTCCTGTATTAGTTCTAACGGGTTTGTGTGTTTGTTGTTTGTTGAGAGTAGGAATCTTTACCTACAAGATCTCATATGCAAATAAGATTTGGATGTCTTTAGTTTCCTCTTCTACCCTAAGTGTTCTGGCTGGAATTTCCAAGTGCTACGTAGAATAGAAAATGGCTTCCTTGCCTTTATCTTGGTCTTACAGGAAACACTTAATTTTGGGTTTTTTTTTTGTTTTTTATTGTTGAGTAGGTTGTTCGCTCTGGGATTTTCATATGTAACATTTATTTTGTTGAGATAATTTCCTTCTATTTCTAGTTTGCTGAGAGTTTTTGTTGTGAAATTATGTCGAATTTTGCAAAGTGCTCTTTTTGTATGTACTGAGGATTATGATTGTATTTATTCTTTTAATGTGTGTCACAGATTTATTTTCTACTATTGAACCATCTTGTGTCCATCTCAAGGGTAAAATCTGATTTGTTGATGGTGTGTGGTTGATTTATTGTACCGTCGAGTTCAACTAGCTAGTATTTTAAAAATAGAAAACTTTATTGAACTAAGATTTATATACCACACAATTTACGAATTTAAAATGCAGAATTCAATAGATTTTAGCACATTGAGAGTTGTACAACTATAACCACAATCAAACTTAGGTCATTTTTGTTATCCCAAATCAAAACATTCTGCCTTCTGGCTGTCATCCTCCAGCACTAGACTGCTGCTAGTTTGTTGGTGTTTTTTACATCTACTTTCATCAGGGGTATTGGCTGGTAGTTTTGTTACCTTATATCTTTTTTTTCTGATTTTGGTATCAGAGTAATTCTAGTTGTGTGAAATAAGCTTAAAAATGCTCCCTCGCCAGTTATTTGGAAGAGTCTGGGAAAGAGTGGCATTAGCTCTTTCTCCGTTTGGTAGAATTCACTAGCGAGCCCAGGCCCCGCACCTGGGCTTGTCTCTGATGGAATACTGGTCATTACTGATTGTTTCCTTATTATTGGTCTGTCCAGACTTTCTATTTTTTTGTTTTTTATGGCTCTGTCTTGGTACATTATATGTGTCTAGGGATTTATCCATTTACCCTATGTAGCCTAGTTTGTTGGTATGTAATTGTTCATAACATTCCCATAACATTTTTATTTCTGTAGTATTAGTTGTCTCATTTCTGATTATATTTGCATCTTCTCTTAGTACTCTAGCTATAAGTCTGTCAGTTTTGTTTATCTAAAACCAAGTTCAGTTTCATTGGTTTTTTTTTCCCCTCTTTTCAATTTTTTATTTCTACTCTAAACTTTATTATTTCCTTCTTTCTGCTAATTTTAGATATAGTTTTACTTTCTAGTTTCTTGAGGCATAAGGTAGTTTGTTTAAATGAGTTTTTTTCTTCTAACATAGTTTATTGTTATAAACTTTCTTCTTAGTACTGTTTTTGCTGCATTCCTTAAGTTTTTGATGTTGTGTTTTCATTTGTTATATTTTCCAGTTTCCTTTCTGATTTCTTCTTTTACCCATTGGTTTTTGACAAGTGTGTTAATTTCCACATATTTGTGAGTTTTCCAATTTTTCTTTTTATTGTAGTTTGAATTCATCGTGGTTGGAAAAGATTCTTGGTACAAATTCAATGTAAGATCTGTTTTAGAGAATATTCTGTGTTTACTGGAAAATAATAGGTTCTGTTGCTGTTGGGTGAAAAGTTTTATATATGTCTATAAATATATGTAGTCTCTTTTAGAGCTTGAAATTTATATTTTTTTCATGATAAGAAATTTTTAAAACTTCTTTCATAATCAAATCTATCAGTATTTTATGGTTTCTGAATTTTATGTTTTGCTTAGGGGTCATAAAAATATTTGCTATCAGAGGTTATAAAAATATTTCTTATATTTCTAAATTTTTATAATATGTCTGAATTTTTAGATCTTTAAATCATCCAGACTTTATATTTGTTTACATATACATTTGTCCAAATGGAGAGACAACTATCCCAACAAATCACCATGTCAAATTTTACTTAAAAGCAGAAACCTTAGAAATGCATTTTTAGGATAACTTGGGATTCATTCATATAAAAGGCACTGTGGGATTTACCTGCTGAATCAATCCACAGTAGTAGTGCCTACAGAAAGTCACATGGTGATGATGGTATCTTTCTGAGCAGTGACACACTGGGAACAACTTGGAGTGGAATTTTTACTTTGTAGCAAATTCTGTAATTCTAACATTTATTGAATATGGCTCTAAGCTGAGTATCAAAGATAAAGTGATGGGTAAAATGTATTTAGAGTTGACAGTCTAGAGGAGACAATATACTATATGTGTGAGCATAATTCACAATAACTGAGATGATAAATATCTGCACAAGATATCCTGGAACACCAAAGAATGGCACACAATACACATTGTGTATTGTGACATAGGGCCTAAGTCTTAGGCCATCAGGTTAGAATGCTTCTTAAAGTAGATGATAGTGAGGTGAGTCTTAAGGACTGATAAGAGTTAGCCAGATAAAGGGTGGCATTTCAGAATGAGCAAGTAAGAGGTATGAACCAAGTTCTTATGTGCAGTTATGAAGGTCTGAGAGTCATAGATGCCTTTTCTGCAAGCATCTAGAGTCTAAAATGTAAGCAAGGCTGGCTAGGGAGCCAATAGCCTGACTACAGAGGCCCTTTCTTCTGTGACAGGCCAAGAACTTGATATTTGTACTCCAGGCAATCAGCAAATATTAAAAAGATTTTGAGTGGAGGGTTAATGGCAGGTAGATTTTATGTGAGAAAGCTCTGCCGATGACATTCTGCAGGATGGATTTGAATGGGCTGAAATGATGCAAGAGTAAGACAGTCTTTGGCAATGATGTAGGTAAGATGATAGGGGTCAGAAGAAAGGTGAGAGACACATGAGAAATATTTAATAATTAGCAAGCCTTGCTGAGTACTTTGGGAAGAGAAAGAGAAGAGTCAAAGTTAACACCCAAGGGGCTGGGGATTTAGCTCAGTGATTAGAGTGCTTCCCTTGTAAGCACAAGGGCCTGAGTTCGATCCCCAGCACCACCAAAAAAAAAAAAAGTTAACACCCAGATAAGAGTTTGGATAAGTGACTCAGTGACCAAATTACAACCAAGGGACAGGCTTGGAGGGTGGAATGGCAGTAGGGTGAGAAGTTCAAATGAAGACAGGCTGAGTTTCATTCACCTGAGGGATATACAGTTGAGATGTCAGCTGGCAGCTCATTCTCAAGTTCAGGAGGAAGCTGAAACCAGGTCCTGATTTGGTAGTCTCCAGTATATTTGGTAGGTATTAGGCAATGAGGAGGAGATATGAAAACCAAGAGAGCATGTAGATTGGAAAGAAAAGTAAGCCAAAGCCCAGTCTTAGGGGCTGATGAGGAGGTGAAGAAATGTAGGCAGCAGTGTGGACCTGGATAAAAGACTGGGGAGAAAGGAGAATTGACAGCTGTGTTGGAAAGCAGGCTTGTTCTTAACTGGGAAATGGAGCATGCTTACAGTGCCAGGGAAAGCCAGAGAGGTTGATTCAAGAGAATGGGAAAGTTGATGGTGCAAATCCTAGGTAAGAATGGATGACTGCTGTTCACCACACCCCTGACATGCTCCCATTTGTGTACTATCTCCCCACACGGCTGTGACCTCCTCATCTGTACCAAGGCAGATCCTTCTAAATCTCCTTTAGGACTTGTGTTTCTCCATCTGCCCTCATAAGGACCTATCCTCAGCTGTCTTCATTCTCTGCCTCTCCAGGCACTCATTTGTCCATGTGCTGAAAAATTCCAAATCAATATTCACACCGAGAATCTTGGCCATGGAGGCTCTACCACCCAACTGATTCCTTGTATCTCCTTTTATATGTCTTGCAATGAACTCATCCTCAGCACGCCCATTACTGACTCAACTTGGGATCACCTCAGTTACCTTCCCTTTCATCTGTGACCACACCCCACCCGCACATACACATTTTCTTTGTTTTGTGGGCTTTAGTTTTGGTGCCCCTTCCAGCAAAATCTTTTCATAACCCTGCAGTCTCCTGTAGATCTCTTCATCCTTTTATCATACCCACTATACTGTAGTGTCGTTGTCACTGACTTACATGTTTCCCTACTGATGTAATGTACCAGAGGACAGTGTTTGTGTCTTAATTACAAAAAAAAAAAAAAAACCCTAGATAATGGAATCAAAACCACATGTAAGAGACTGAAATCTTTTTTTATTTTTTTGGATGCTGGGGATTGAACTCAGGGCCTTGTACTTGCGAGGCAAGTGCTCTACCACTGAGCTAAATCCCCAGCCCCCTGAAATTTTGAAAAAGAACGCACTGTTCGCCTGGACTGGACTGAAGGAGGTGAGAATAGATGCTGATCTGTACATATTTAAGGGTACACAGAAGTACAGCGGGGTTAGGTGCACAATTTTCATAATAAAGTAGATGGTTTACTGAGAATGAGGGAGCAGGGCATAAGTTTGATGCTTGAGTTTAGTAGTGAGGATAGAGTCAGATCGCTGAAGGGGGTAGGTAAGGGAGATGATCGAGAAGACAGCTGGGCATGATGGCACAGATCTGTAATCCCAGCTACTCAGGCGGCTGAGGCAGGATGATCACAAATTTGAGCCTGGTCTGGGTAGTAACTTACCTCAAAATAAAAAATAATAAAGGGCTAGGGATATAGCTTAGAGCAAAGGCCCTGTATTCAATCTGCTGTACTGGGGGGGAGGAGAGAAAGAGGAGCTATCTCATATGAGGGCTGAAACATGGTATGGGCCTCTTGCAAATTAATATCTAACCTACTACTGAAATCAGCCCAGATTTTGTGTCTTTTCCATTAATTGTATACATAGGTTTCTTCAGGATGGTTTAGGACTACAAACTATTTTCACCTTTAAGCTATGAAGCTATTCCATTCGCCTGTGTAAAAGTAGTGGGATCTAAAAACTGAACACTGATCTGGGAGCTAAGATATGTTGCATGTATCCTTACCTAATGTTATGTTTCCCAGATATTTACATGTGAAAAAAAATCGAGATAAAACTCTTGTGCTTTATTTTTTAGAGTGAAAATGCTCATATTTCTTTCAGTAATAAAAATGGAAATATGCTTATTTGAAAGTTTGTTGTGAACATGACCAAGTGGTGAACCTAAAATTTTGTTCTTTAGGTTGGCAAATTTTGATCTTAACAATTAACTCTTTTCAACAAAAGACTTTTCTGAGTACTGCTTTTCTTACCAAACATTTGCGACCGATCCACTTAAGAGCACAGTGCTTTACGTTAACCAGGTCTAGGTACACATGCACACATATATATCTACGTACATACATACTCTAAGATATAAAGTGGATTACCATTTTTACAAGTAGTGGTCACGACTTTATAAAATGTAAATTTGGGTCTGGTCATGGCAATGATAAGTGAAGTATTCAGACCCAGCTTGATGGAATGAAAAGGTAGCGGAGAAGCACTTGAAATGTCTTCTTTTGGGGATAACCGGTTGCTGAACTCATGCAAAACAAAGCGGTCCTGCTTGCTCCTGTGGACGGATATACATGCTCTGGGCAGTATGGAGTCTTCCAGTACATCCTTTGCCATTGGGAACATGCTACTGTTATCATAAATTTAAATACACTCTCTTTCTGAAACAGCCATATCCCAGTTTTCCTCAAAAGTATCACTAAAGGTGGCTGCAATTTACATTGCAAACATACAGCCTTTTGTTGGAGGAACCATTTGTTATTAAAATAGCCCGAGTATTACTCCAGCAGAAGGTATTACTACCTCTAAATTTCCTGTGCTAGATGTAGTTCATGTAGTTCTTTTATTGTTTTAGTAATAATAAATATATTTGAAAACTCCTACGCTTCAACTGATTTCTCAGATAAGGACCGAAGCAAGTCCTTATAGACAGCAGAGTTCATGAATCGGGGGTAGGAGTCTCTGTGCATGAGGGTGTAGATCTGAAGCTGGGCATCATCGAATATGTGCGGGGATGGCTCGCCCATGTTTCTGTTGATGATTTCTCTTACTCGAGAGTCCAAGCTGACCTGCCAGTGGAAGCACAGGAGAGCTGTATTAGACATTTCTATTCATAAACCTACCCCTAATTCCCATAGCTTAGTTTGCCCTTTGAAAACCCCAAACCCAGCAAATTCATCCAAAAATCCAAAAAAGAAACTGAAAGCATAATGGACAGGAACTCTCAAGCTTCAGCCCATAAGCATCCCCTGGAAAACCTGAAGTTTTGGACTCAGTAAGTTTGGGGAAGGGCCAGACCTTGTATTTCTCACAAGTTTCACAAGTTCTAAGTGACGCTGGCAGGGAGCACACTGCCTTAGAAAACCACAACATTGTTTTGCTTCTTTCAAATGAGTGCACACACACCCTCTTTGCAAACTTCCTAGTAACATAAGGGTTAGAACCTGTATGCCACAGGCTTTCTCCCAGCTAGAACAGTCACAGAGTTTGGGAAATTGCACCAGGCCGACTGAAGAATTGGGCATATGTGTGAAGAAGTGCTGAAGTCACAGAGCCTGAGCACCAGTGACACCTATGTTTAAATCCTAGCGCTGTCACTGCTGAGGTGTGGGGCCTTGGGCAAAGCAAACTGCTATATGTGTATTAAATTAAATATGAATTCCTATTAATACACTCATCTCAAAGTGAGATGGTGGTGGTTTCTAGATTTTTACTGAGGATTTGTTAAAAATTTACTTAAAGTGCTTGGAATCCACTGTGTGCCCGGAATGTTGTTAGCTTTTTTTGCTCTAACGTTTTGCTCATCCCAGGTTAGACAGTCTCACTGACCAAGGCGAACTACTGGGTCAGACTTCACCTGCAGGACACCAGACAAGAATCCAAAACCAAAGTTGTAACAGTAAACTCCGTATGTTCTCTTCTGAGTAAAGAACCTGCACTAGCTGGCCTGCTAGTTCCAATGTCATGCATTGCGTATGTTATTAATATAAAACTGGGAGTATGATTAGCTGGCATTGCATATGCTCTTAGTATAAAACTGAAAAGACAGCTAAGCCATTTGTTAAAATTTTGACACGAGTGAGCTATCTTTCCAGCTACATAAATCCATCATCCTCTTGAAGGGCCATTGCCTACCCACAGGTGGTACCTCAAATCTAGTATGTTCGAGACAGACTCTGTTTCCAGATCTCCTTGCATAGCTTGGGAAGGAATATAACTATCCATCCCCACCCCATTCAGAGTCCAGCTTATTCATTTTCTCTCTGAATCTGTATTGGTCACAACATCTTGCTGATCTATTATTCGTATCTGTCCCCCTCTTTCTCCTGTTGTGACTCTTGTGGAAATTGCTCACTGTTGGTTGCTGGGTTCGGTAGCAGCTTCCTAACTGGTCTCCTGGAGCCAGCCCATTGCCTCTCCAGTCATCCTCCAGGGTTCAGCCAGGAGCTCTTTCTAAAGTGCAAACCCCGTCCTAATGTTCCAGTTTTGTACCTTACACTGGATTGTTCATACTCTCAAGATCAAGCTCAAAGCCTACCAATTCCAAAGTTAAGCTTCTGAAGCCCTCGATGATCTAATTCCACTAATTCCCAGCTCCATCTTACTATTCCACTCAAAAGCTGTGCTGAGCCACTTGGGATTAAAGAAGGAAGGAGCTAGAACATTCTTGTTCTTGTCCCTTCCGGGTGGGATAACCTTTTCCTGTGTACCACCTCCCTAACTCTACTTAACCTTCAGGTCTTGGCTCAGAGGTCACTCCTAACCCACACCTTACAACACAGAGACCTTCCCCTTCGCCACCCCCACCCCAAGTTTATCTCGTGGCAGTGTTTGCCATACAATTCCCCACCGATTCCTCGTGGTGGGGGCACTTAGAGCCCATCTCAAAGAGATTTGAACACTATGAGTGGGAGCTGAGTAGTTTTCTGTATTTTGGAGTAGCCCTAACCGTGCACGTGAAGACCAATAAACTGAAGGGGTTAACTACCAACAGCTCAAGAGAGAAGACCATTGTGTGGGCACAAACCTCTTTAGGAGAAAGAATAGAAATGTAGTCTTCATATATTATCCTTGCTTTCTCTTCAATAATGTTTTTATTAACTTCCTTTTTCAGTTCCTCACAGGCCATCCAGAAAAGCATATTTTCTTCACTGAATTCTGTGCGAAGGAATTCCCGGAAAGCATTTCTTCCTGCAGGAGTGACCATTAAGTTGTCGAATGACTGAGCCCAGGCTCTGACCTCCTCCAGAGTAGGGGTTGGGCTGGGGGGAAGTAGAAAGAAAGAAGGCAGGCGGGAGCCATTATTGGTAGTTCATTAGAATTCCATGACTAGAAACATTATCTTTCCCTCTCTGACAACAAAAACAACAGACAGATTTGGCTCTTTTAGTCAAGGAAAGACCCGTAGTCACTTCCTTAAGCCTTTGACAAAACACGCCAGATGCTTTCAAATTGTTCGACTGGATTTAGTGGCCAAAATGCCTGCAAACCCAGTTGCTAGAATAACTGCTATGATTGTACTTGTTGACATCTAGATACATCTGACAATGTTTTTTTTTGTTTTTTTTTTTTGTTTTGTTTTTGGTGCTGGGGATCGAACTCAGGGCCTTGTGCTTGCTAGGCAAGCACTCTAACCACTGAGCTAAATCCCCAGCCCTGACAATGTTTTTAAATTGTAAAAGTAAAAAATCTCACAATGTCTGACCCAGATTCCTTAATTATCTATGACAGAACCAAGATTTAACACTCAACCTATTTCATGTTTTTAAAAAACTAACACTTGAGAAAGAGTAAAGAATGTACGTAAAATAAACACAAGTTACAAAGCGTGACAACCAAATGAACTCTTAGGAATGTAGCATTTATAGGACTGTCATTCACAAAGTTGAACTTGTCACTTCCATGTGTTACCCTCCCGTACCTCACCCCCAAGGGAACTGGTATACTTGATTTCTGGCTAATAATTTTGAGGTTATATTTTACTTCTATTTAAATTATATTGAGATGAGAAAGCACAGTCTGCTTAACAGTGATCCTCACTATCTTTTTTTGGTGGGGGTGGGGGGATCCAACTGAGGTAAATCCCCAGCCCCTCTTCATGTCTTTTTCCTTTACCTTTTCCCTCACAGTTTTCATACATGTACGTTTGTACCCATGAAGAATGTATTGCTTCAATTTGGGACCTTGAGCCTCAGAACTGAAAATAGATTTCCATTGATTTAAGCTACCCAGGTTTGGGGGCTTTGTTATGGCAGTCTTAGCAAACTAATACAGAAGCTTATTAATTGCTGGGATAGTTTAGTTATAGAATTAGTCTGACGCTTTTTTTTTTCTCCTGAATGTATTTTAGTAACCTCCCATTTAGAAATTTGCTGTGGGCGTCTGTCTAACTGATCATCTTTGTGAGCATAACTTGTTCCTAGTGTTTCCATATTGTCAATCTTCACTGAATGTATATTTCCATTTCTAACATTATTTCATTGAGCTTTCCTCATACTTTTTTTGACCAATCCTAGTACAGGATATATATTTTGCAAGTGTTTTTAAAAATCAGCTTTTGCCTTGTTTTCATGGTATCTGTTATTTCATTAGTTTCTGTGCTTACATATTAACATCTTCCTTCTGTTTTCCTTATGCTTATTAAATAGGGGAACACTTAGCTCAGTAATAATTAGTTGTTTGTTTTAAACATTTAAGATTATGTATTTTTCTCTACTTACTGTATTCTCTGCATCCTCAGGTTAAAACATAGTACTTTCATGCAGATCAGTTATAAGTTTTTTTAACTTTATGATTTGCTCTTTGAGCTATATGGAAGTGATTTTAAAAATATCAAACATGAGGATTTTTAGCTTAGCTTTTTTTTTAAAAAACTTTTGACTTTGATTTTAATTGCACTCAGTCAAAAAGAACAGTCTGTTTAATAATGATCCTAGAAATATATTAAGATACTTCATGAGGTACTGCTTGGTCAGTTTTGTGTGTGTGAGTGTGAGTGCTGGGGTTCGAACTCAGGACCTTAAGCTTAGCTAGGCAAGCACTCTACCACTGAGCTAAATCCCCAGTCCCTTCATCAGTTATTATAAATATTTTATGTATGCTGAGAATAGATCTTTTCAAATGGTTGGATTCAGGTTTTTTACACAACTTGTCTCATTTTTTGTTTGTTTTTTGGAGACTGGTCTCGCTGTGTAGGCTCCCTAGGCTAGTCTTGACCTCTCGGTGATTCCTCTACGTCAGCCTCCCCAGTGCTGGGATTACAGGAATGCACCACCAGCCTGGTTTAAAATTTCTATCTCTTAGAAATATCTGTAACTGAGAGAAGATTGTGGAAATCTTTTGTTGTGGTAGCAGACTTAAAAATTCCTTCCTCTAGTGATTTTTTTTACATTTTGGGACTATTTTAATTAGTTATGTATAAGTTGTTATAACTTAAAAGTGAACTAAACCCTTTAATATTTTACTAGTTGCCCTTTCTGTAACGTGTTCTTAAAGTTTTGTTTTTTGAAAAAAAAAAATTTTTTTGTTTTTGGTTTTTGAAAGAGGGTCTCACTATGTATTCCAGGGTGGCCTCAAACTCACTATGTAGCCCAGGCTGGCCTTGAACTCCTGATCCTCCTTCAGCCTCCAGAGTGCTGAGATTATAGACGTGCTACCATACCTGGTCCTTTTCGATTTTTGTAAAGTTTTTGTCCAATATTAATATTGAGAAGCAGTATAGAACAACAGATAGGAAGCAGACTCAGGGTAGACTGAATTGGGATTTGGTACTACCATTTCTGGAAGGCTGCCTCTAGAAGATACAGCACCTTCCCGCAAACCAGGAAGAGATTCTCTTCTAGACACGACACAGCTTGCCTATGGGAATGTAGGCTGTGTAGAAACTCACATTTGCCCCCTGGCCAGGTGCTAGGGGGAGGAGAACAGTGTGCACAGCTGTGGGCATGAATCTTTAAAACCATGGGTGAATTACCTGATCTCTCTGGAATACTAAAAGTACCTACTTTATGGAGTGGTGAAGATTAATTAACATTTGTAAAGGTCTTAGTTTTTGGTACATGGCAAGTAGTATGTGTTAATTGTAATTATTTTAGCTATTCCAAGCTATTTGTCTAGTAAAGATTTTTATTTCTATCCTTTATTTTCCATGTTTGATTTGACATTATTTGGGCTTGTCTTTGGAACCTTTTTGCCTAATGTTATTCAATAGTAATTCAGTGCTATGTTTACTTTAGCTTACCAGATCATACTATTATTATTTTATATGAGCATTCCAGTATCATACTATTATTATTTTATACAAGCATTCATTGTTTAGTTCTACTTATAACTTGTGTTAGATCTACTTAGACTTGTGTCATTTCTTCTTACAATTCATATTTTCCATTTGGGATCAGTTTCTTTCTTCCTGGAAAATACTCTTCAGAAGTTCTTTGCACATCTGTTGGTGGTAACCTCTCTGTTTATCTGAATGTCTTTGTTTCTCCCTTACTCCTGAAATACAGTTTGGCTGGATACAAAATTCTAGGTGGATATTGTTTTTACTTGCGATCTGATGATTCTATTTCTGGTGCTTAGAATTTCAGTGGAGAAGTCTGCTTAATCTTATTATCTATCCTTTTAGGTAAGCTGTCTTCTCTGTGCAGCCGCTTTTAAATCTCTTTATTTTTTGTTATTCTACAGTTTGAGTACAATTAGGTCTAGATGTGGAGTACATTTATCTTACGATATATACTGTGGGACACACACACACACACACACATTTCTGGGAATTCATATCTTTCATCAGATCTGGAAAATCTTAACTATTACTTCCTGCCTTTCCACCTTTAACTGAGGACTCTGATTAGATGTTATGGCAACTCTTGTCACTCTAGCCTCCATTTATTTATTTTATTTTTTGTATTTCAATCCCTCTGTCACATGGTTTTTTTGGATACCTTCAGGTTCACAAACTAATTCTTTAGGTATATCTAATCTTTTAGGTTTTATTTGTATGTTTTCTTTCTTTCTTTTTCAGTGCTGAGGCCTTTACTTATTTATTTTATTTTTATTTTGAGACAGGGTCTTGCTAAGTTGTCCAGGCAGGCCTTGAACTTGGAAACTGGTGACACTTCTGCCTTAGGCTCCTGAGTATCTGATACAGTATTGGAGGCAGGCATCATCACACCCAGTAGCTGTATCTAATCTATTCAATAATCCATTTAAAAATTCGAACAATAATTTTTTTTATTTTTAAGACTTCCTCTCTCAGCATCCTGAGAAGATCATACCACATATTGCCAGCCTGGGGAAAGATCCAAATTCAAAATTCAAAGTATGGTTTTTACAGAACGTGTATCACTCTCACACCATCATGAAGCTGAAAAATCATAAACTGGGAACCGTTTGGTACATGCCCTTTGAAGAAATCCTGCTTTCCTATGCTTAGCAGTCACAACTCAGCACTCAAATTATTTTATCATTTTCTTTTATAAAACATTTTAGGGTTATGCAAGATCTGCCATTCTGCACACGTAAAGCCTTAGGCTCACCTGTCTGCCATCATAAGGAAGAAGCTATTTGGTTTTGAGGGGAACAGGCTACATATCAAGAAATGGATATGCAGATGACTTATCCTAATTACCTGGAAATCACAGAAAAACACTCTCACATATACAGGGGTTCAAAATATAAATTGCTTATCTGAGCTTCAGCCCCTCCAGCCAAAACTGATTTTTATTGTAAAACTTTGATATTGTTTGATTTTGTTTTTATCATAGTCAGATGAATTCATCATGAAAAAGTATTACATATAAAGAAATGTATCATAACTCTGAAAGTTATATTTGCAATATAAATTATAATTTTAAAATAAAAATTTAAAATAATCTACATATAAATCCCAGGTGATTGTTTGCTGTTGTTTTTCAGTACTGCAGATTGAGCCCAGGGTCTCACGCACGCTAGGCAGGCATTCTGCACTTGAACTATACTCCCACCTCTTTTTATTTTAATTTTTTGAGACAGTTTTGCTAAGCTGCCCAGCTGGCCTTCAATTCGCAGCCCTCCTGCCTTAGCCTCCTGAGTAGCAAGGATTACAGGCATGTACCACCTTGCCCAGCTAATCCTGGATTATTTTTACAAAGGTTAATTAGATTGGAGAAGCTTAAAATATGGTAAATTATGTTCCTTAAATATGTGAATTCAAAAGATATTTTTCCTATCAATTAAGAAATATAAAAGAATGATTTTGAAAAAGTTAAAGGTAGTGATAGCAGAATTTTTGTTAAAAAGACAGGTCATAACCTGTGTTTCATAATAGTAAAAAAAAATCTAAAAGCAAAAAGAAAGTATGGTTCATACAGCAAAAGAAAAAAATAAGGAAACAATTACAATGTATTACAAGAAGTCCACCACAGAATTGGCTGAAAGATTAAACATTACTAGAAATAATCAAAATAACTGTCTTAATATAACAATATAATGCCCCATTTAAAGGCAGACTGGACCAAAATCTGACATAATGCTATTTTTACCAAAAAATTAAAAATCAGTAGACAGGCAAGATACATGGGGCAAATGCAAGTAAATATAATACTATCTAAGTAGAACCGGAAGTGAATAACATAAAGTGCCTGCTCACTTTATATTATTAATTGGATATGACTGAGAACAAAGGGCAGCAGGCATTGAGTGCTTGCCTCCAGACAGGCTGTGCTCCAAGTGCCTTGTTTTACTCAAAACTCACAACAATCCTTTATTGGCTTAGTTAGAGCAAGCCATCATTATCCCCATTTTACATAAGAAAACCGAGGCAGCGTGTAGCTACTACATCAAGCACGCAAGGTCACATGGGCAGGACAGTCAGAGCCAGGACCAGATGGAGGCATTCTGATTCCAGATGTGATATTCCCAAAATGTTGGCATGGAATATGATGCATCAGGATTGATAAGTCACCTACCTTTTTTTTTTTTTTTTCTTTTTTTGAGACAGGGTCTTGCTATGCAGTTCAGGCTGACCTTGAACTCGCTATGTAGCCCAGGCTGGCCTTGAACTCTCGGCAGTCCTCCTGCCTCACCCTCCCGAGTGCTGGGATTATAGGGGTTCGTCATCACACCCAGCCTTACCTACCATTTTTAACAGACTCATACACAGTGGAAGATTTTAACATGTCTCCCAGACTTTGAAAAATCTGGGGAAGGATAAATAAGCAAAATATTTAAGAAATTTTGGACTATTAGCTTTTTTCCTCTCGAAAATAAGTGATTTCGCTGGGGATTTAGCTCAGTGGTTAGAGTGCTTGTCTCACAAGCACAAGGTCCTGAGTTCGATCCCCAGCACCAAAAAAAAAAAAAGCGATTTAGGCCAAGCGTCATGGCATAGGTTTTAACGCCAGCACTCTGACAGATTGAGGCAGAAGGATCTCAAATTCAAGCCCAGTCTGGGCAATTTAGCATGATCCCATCTTGACATAAAAAACTGGTTAATTATGTAGTTCAGTTCAAAAGCCTTGGGTTTAATCTCCTGTATAAAAAAAAAGACAATTTAACCTAAAACATATTTGATAAGTGCTTTTAGGGTATTTGTCTAATGTCCGCAACTGTAAAGGTACAACATCAAGAATAATTATAAGAACAGTTAAAGGAAAGTAAATCAATTGATAATATAGTAAGGAAAAAAGAAATATAAAGTTTGGCATTAAATAAAGTAGTTCATGTGTTTTTTTCAAAATATTGAAATTTAGTAACAATACGTTAGCCATTTAGTATGAATTAATAATTAAGAAAACAATTTAAGTGTTGCTGAAAAACTAAATATGTTGTTTCATTACAGTCTTTTATTTTAAAAGTATATAAGAATAAGATTATATCATTGTAGTTTGTCAAGAAGGATCAATTTATATTTGTGATTAGCAAGGGGATTAGATTAACGAAATTTACTTTTTTTTTTTTTCTGTACTGGAGATTGAACCAAGGGCCTTTGTATTCAGCTACTTTCCTGGACCATTTTTATTTTTTATTTTGACTGACTTGGTAAGTCACTAAATTGCCCTGGCTAGGCCCAAACTTGCAGTCTTCCTGCTTCAGCCTTTCAGAGTGCTTGGATTAGAGGTGTGTGCTACCTTGATCAGTTTGGAATTAACTGCTTTTAACCCCACTTAACACAATAAATTAAACAGAGTTCTGCCCAGGAAAAATGATGCCATGCTGAGATTCGATGCTATTAAACTGTAGAAAAATTGTGCACATTCAATTGAAACAAAAGAAAAAGGCCGGTATTTTTGTTAGTTAATGAACTAAAATGCCATATTTCACCTTTCTTCACAGGTTGGAAAGTTTATTCTGAGTTCATGAGTAGCTCTTGTGGGCCTCTGCTCTTCTTGGTTTCTAACAGTGAGGCTGTAAGAAAAAGGCAAGATCAGTCTGTATCAAGGAAAGTTTTCTTATTTAATAAATATTTTAAAGAGAATTTTAGATCATCAAGTGAAATTTCTTTTTCTTTTTTTTAACATGACCCCAATCTCTTTTCTTAAAATCAAAAGTATGACAATAAGGTATCTGTGTCAGTTTTCCATCACTATAACAAAATACCTGAGATAAATAACTTATAAAGAGAGAAGGGTTATTTTGGCTCACAGTTTTGGACTTCCAGTCTATGATTGACTGGCTTCATTGTTTTGGCTGTGGCAAAACAGCAGCACATCACAGGAAGGGTGAATGGCCTAGCAAAACTGCTCCTATCACAAGCCACAGAGCAAAGAGGAAGAGAAAGAAGCTGGGGTTCCATCACACCCTTTGAGGACATACTCCCAGTGGCCATAGGATCCCTGCTAGGCCCCACCCCTCAATGTTTCTAACATCTCCCAATAGCGCCACCCTGTGGGCAACAATTAAACACAAATCTTTTGGCAACATCCAAGATCCAAACTACAGCAGTATTAGAAAAAAATTACAAAAAACCCCCCTGTAGTCTAGAGTAATTGAGAAGAAGTTAGAAATTATTATGGTTGCCTGATGTGGTGCCACACACCTGTCATCCCATAACTTGGGAGGCTGAGGTGGGAGGATCACTATGAGTTTGAGGCCAGCCTGGGCTACACAGTGAGTTCAAGACCAGCTTGAACTACATAGTGAAACCCTCTCTCAAAAAAAACCAAAAAAAAAAAAAATTATGCTTAACTGTATGAAGAAAATAGTAAACAAAATAAGACTTCCAGGAGTGTTTTGGGTTTTTGTTTCATTTCATTTTCTGCAACTTAAAAACATTCTACATCCTTCATGCTTTGTTTCTAGTCAAAATGGAGTTTTTATATACTTACTGACACATACAGAAAAATACTAGAGGAAAAACCATTCAAAACCTACTATCAGGCTGGGTGTGGTGGTGCATGACTGTAATTCCAGCACTTTCGAGGCCAAGGCAGGAGGATTGCCGTGAGTTCAAGGCCAACCTAAACTACAGTAAGACCTTGTCTCAAAAAAACCCCAAAAACCCAATACCACCCTCCACTATCATTCAGGAAACTGTTTCTTAAATAGATTTTGTACATGTTTCTATAAATTTGTTCCAGGTATTTTGGTTATTATTGTAAATGGAATTTTTACATCTACCTTTTTTGTGGTTATTATTTATACATATGAAGGCTATTGATTTCTTAATAGTTTTATTGAGCTATCATTTATATCCCATAAAGTTTAACTGTTTGAAGTGTGCAATTCAATGGTTTTAGTATTAAACTCAAAAGTTTGAGCAACCAACACCACTATCCAGAAGTCACCAAAAGAAACCCTATACCTGTTAGTGGTTGCTCCTGATTACCCATGTCTCTCCGCTCCCCCAGGTGTAGGCAAACCCTGACAATCTACTTCTGGTCCCTAGAGATTTGCCAATTCTGAATCACACATTTTGTGATCTCTCCTGGCTGTTATCTTTCACTTGGTGTACTGTTTCCACAGTTTACTTCTGTTGGATGTAGCAAACACCAGTGCTTCCTTTTCTGGTTACAGTATTACATTGTATAATTATATCCTCCTATGACTGTACATTGTACCACATTTTATTTGTCCACTCATCAGTGGAAGGATGTTTTTGTTTTACCCACATTTTAGTTGCATGAATCACGCTGCTCTGCACACTCGTGTGCAAGTTTGTATGGACATATAGTTTTGTTTCTTCTTAGGTTAGATGCCTAAGGGTGGGACTGCTGCAGCATATGGTAACTATTTTTAACATTTTGAAGAACTCTCAAACTTTTTCCTAAGGCAGCTGTAACAATTTACACTACCTCTGGCAATATTTGAAAGATCTAATTTCTCTATATCCTTGTTAACAGATGTTATTGTTGTCTTTTTGATTTCAGCCTCTAAAGTGAATGTGAAATTTTATCTCCTTGTGATTGGATTTGCATTAATTTTGCTAATGACTAATAATATTGAGCATCTTTTCAAGTATTTAACTATTATACACCTTGGAGACATGTCTTTCTATCCTTTGGCTATTTTTAAATTGTCTTTTTTCGGGGGTTGCTGGGGATCAGACTAAGGGCCTTGTGCTTGCTAGGCAAGTGTTCTACCACTGAGCTAAATCTCCAATCCCTTGTCTTTATTTTTGAAACGTAGAGTTTTTAAAATATACTCCAGATACAACTCCTAAAGACAATTTTAATGTTAATTTATATTCTTCTGTACTGAATTCTTTCATGTTTGCTTCATGTCTTAGTTACTTTTCTTGTTGATGAGACAAAATACCCAACATCCAAAGTTAAGGGAGGAAAGGTTTATTTAGCTCACAGTTTGTAGAGGTTTCAGGCCATAATCAGCTGGTTCCAAGGCAGGGTTGGCATGGCAGACAGGCAGAAGGCAGCAAAATAAGGAACCTAAGCAGTTTCTTTTTGTGCCTCATTATATCTTATTCAGACTGCCAGGATTAGGGTGGTGCCAAACCAATCAGTGGATGGATTTACTAATCACACGCCCTTAATCCCAGCATCACACACTCCAGATTCGGCCACCTCTGAAAAAGCCCCATCTATGACCTTATGAGGCTTTTCGGGGACATTTAGACACAAACCATAACACTTCGGCTCTAGCAACAGCTCTCGAAAACAAGAACAAAAACAGTACTTGAGCTTTCCAGGTAGACTTTCTGCAAAGAGGGAGAATTTTATCTCTTTTTTTCCCCTCATTCTTAGAGCACTAGTTGTTTTCTCTTGTCTAACTGCATTGGCTGATACCTAAAATACAATGTTCAACAGTTATATAGATTGTGGACATCCTTGCCTTATTCTTGACTTTAGCAGGAAGGTTTTTAGTATTTCATCAATTTCAAAATGGCTCTTTTGGAGGGAAAGGGTGCTGGAGATTGGACCCAGGGCCTCAAACATACTAAGCATGTACTTTACCACTGACCTACATATCCCTGGGTCCCTAAAAAATGGATTTTTATCAATGACAATTTGAATTTTCTTTATCTTTTGTTACTGCTACTATATTAATGCTTCTATTTATTTTATTATGTCTTTAACATGTCTGTTCCTTTTATAAAGTCTCAAAAGTCCACTTTCAGCATATCCATTTTCTGAATTTTCACTGTGTGTATAGCTTTATTTTTCTTTAAAGGCAAAAACCATTATAAATGCAAGAACCCTTTTGACTTGCTTCTTTCATGATGCCAGGACTAGAAAGTTTCAATAAATGATGGTTTCTTTAAAATGCAACAAAACAAAACAAAAAATAGAAGGTGCAAGGTGATATCCTCTCTGCGTGGGCATCAACACGGCTTGACGTGCTGGCTTCTTTTGTAATCTGAACACATTACCATGCAGTGTGGGATGGAAGAGCAAAGAAAAAAAGGAATTACGAATCTGACACAATATTCCGAAGAGAACTGAAGCTATACTGTGAACTAAATAATGCAAAATTTGCTTAAAGCTTTGACAGTTTTTCCACCTCATCATCTGAGAGTGGAAATATTTTTTAAGGAGACAATAAATTCTAGAAGGACCAAAGAATGTAGTTTTGTTTATCAAGGTCTACTGTGATTGCTAGTGAAGAAAGAAAAGGTCAATAGAAGCCAAGGTGGTTGCTCACCATGGTTTAGAAATGTTAGGTAAAGATCCATGCTTCCACATATTTTGAGTTATAAAGCAGGAAAAAATTCTTCAACCTTCTATAAATAAAAAAATTATTTTCAAGAGAGTAAGAGTCTGCCTGTTTTCTAGTTTATAATATTAAAACCAGAAAGCTGTGGAGAAGAATTTCAAGAAAGATGTCAGAGGGCTTAGGAAACATTTTGTGATCTACCTTTCTCAAAAATTGACTGCACTATGTATACCTGCATAGATAAATCTCAAAAGAATGCTGAGGAAAAAAATCAGGGGAAGTGAATTGCCTTCCACCGATATGAAAACAACTTATTAGTTTTCCTTTTTTTTTCTTTCAGTGTTTTGAGACAGCGTTTTGGTAAGTAGTTCAGGCTGCCCTCGAACTCACCATGCAGCCCAGGCTGGCCTCGAACTTGAGGCAATTCTCCTGCCTCAGCCTCCTGAGTGCTAGGATCATGAGTGTAGTCCACCACATCCAGCTTGATAGTTTTCTACTAATTATAAATGTCATTAATTTTGAAAGAAAATTGTTTTACATTTTTTTCTAAGCAAGACTTTAGTCATTTGATTTGCCCATCACCAACATGAGATTATTTGTTTGCAGCTGGGTTTTACACTTTTTAACATAAATTTAAATGCTAGATCTCACATTTGATTTCTTTTGTGCCTATACTGACACTTATTTTCTGTGATTTCCTTCTCGGTTTGCTTTTTTTCCCCCTGAAGCACTAAGAACCTTTCTTAGTTCTTTTTTTTTTTTTTTTTTTTTTTTTTTTTTTTTTTGGTGCCCAGGATCGAACTCAGGGCCTTGCACTTGCAAAGCGAGCACTCTAACCACTGGGCTAAATCCCCAACCCTCTTAGTTCTTTTAGGGAGGTCTGTAGGTAGTAATTCCAGTATGTCTGGAAGTGTCTTAGTTTACCCACACTCCTGAGTTATAGTTTGAGTTTTCCATTAGAACTTTGAAGACACAATTCTATTGCATATTCTAGGCACACGATAGGTGCTATGTATGTGCTAGTGATGTCAAGCAGGCATGGACTCTCATCCCTTCTACCCTGCGGTATTCAGAACTAGTAGGAAGACCCTGCTGTGGGACCTGTCCCCACCTGCTAGGCATACATCCTCATTACAATGGGTTAAAACCATGCACCGAGTCTCCTGGCCCTGCCCAAGGGAGTGGGAGACAGGAGAAATGTTGGCTGGAGTCTCAAAGACACAGTTAAACCCTCGTATTCTTGTACATGTCTCAGGTGACTGTCTTTACTGAGCACTGACCTACAGGCAGAGTGAAAGAATGGAGACAGGGCTCAACATGGTAAGCTGGGGGTCTTTCCGTGCAGGGCAGACCCTGGACACGGGGACGGACACACACACACACACACACCACACAATTTCTCAGCCACCTCCCTGCCACTTCCTGTGGAGACAGTGTGACTCTTGTCAGTGTTGGGCTCCTTAGTCTTGTTTTTTTTGCTTTTTTTTTTTTAATTTTTTTATTTTTATTTTTATTTTTTATTTTTTTAATTTTTTTTTTAGCTTAGTCTTGTTAACTTAGCCACACAACATGCTCCCACCGCTGCCTGAAATCCACCCGGAACCAGCTTTATGATCCTGTTGGTCCCTGGAGTGTCCTATTGCTGGGCCTGTCCACCAACTGGAACTTCTTGGAAAGTAACAAAAGCCCAAGTCAAGCCGTAGGAGCAGACCCGTCCTTCTTGGATGTTTATTTCTGCTCTCCAACTTCCTTCCCAGGAACCAGTTCCAGCAGTTCTCGATCAGCCTCAGTGTTAGGGTTTCTTTACAGGATCGAGAGGTCTTGGTCTAACTTGGAGCCACGCCTATGTACATTTATGAGAATTTAGCTCCCTAAAATAGCGCACAAGGTTTGGCTGGCACTAAGTGCTTTCCAAATCCACGATGTCAAAGACGCAACGTAAGGTACCTATGAGTTCCGGGAGGAGTCTCTCCATGTCTTCTAGCAGTGATTCAGTCACGAATGTTTTACATTCAAATCAGTTGTCTTTTTTTTT
>PVJO010024382.1:0-24466 GCA_004026905.1 Hystrix cristata | reverse complement strand
GGGCATTTAGGTTGTTTCCAAGACTTAGCTATTACAAATTGTGCTGCTATGAACATGGTTGTGCATATATCACTGTGATATGATGATTTTAATTCTTCTGGAAAGATACCCAGCAGAGGAATAGCTGGGTCAAATGGAACCTCTAGTTGTAGTTTTCTGAGGAATCTCCACACTGATTTCCACAGTGGTTGGACCAGTCCCCAACCATACTTAACAGGTATTTTTAAAGCATCTGCTATGTGATGAACGGTCACAGCTTCTGTCCTGATGGGAGACTTGTAATCAAGATAGAGGGGAGACATGATAAAATAATGAAGAAATTAATGTATAATATATCAGATAGTAGTAAAAGCTATAAATAAAGCAGAGTTTTGTGGTTGTTGTTTTGTGTAGGTGGCCAGAGAGGCCTAACCCAGGTGACATTTGAATGGAAGTCTGAAGGACGTCAGGGGAGGGAACAATGTGCATATCTGAGGAAGGGGGAGAATATTCCAGTAGTAAAGGAATAGCAAGTATAAAGGCCCTGAGGCAAGGACGCAAGGAGCAGCAAGGAGGTCATTGTGACTGGGGCTGGTGAGAGAAGAACAGATAAAGACAAAACCAGAGAGTGATGGGGGGCTGGGGTAGGGCATGTCGAACCTTGTGCTTTCAGTGGAACTGAGGGGCCGTTACAAGGTTTTGAGCAGAGGAGCCCAGCATGATGTAGCTTACGTTTTTAAAGGCTCATTTGCTGAGTACGAATTGCAGTGAAAAGCAAGCAGGGAGACAAGTAAGAAAGCCGTTAAGGAATCCAGGGGAGAGGTGAGCTGGTGGTTTGGATCAGGATTGTGACATGGGGGAGGTGAGAAGTGGCTGGGTTCAAGGTATAATTTGAAGGTAGAGGTGACAGGATTTACTGAGGAGTTAGATGTGAGTTGCTCAAGTAAGAGAATTAAGAATGATTTTAACCTAAACATCTGGAAGAAGGCCTTGTCATTGCAATGGACTGAAAGGAACTGGTTTTGGGGAGTAATTACAAGTTCAATTTTAGATATGTTTCTGGTGCTTGTTGGTAATCCAACTGGAAATGCCATATATACTGGAGAAACAGAGGCATGTGCTCTACCACTGAGCCTTACTCTCCCATCCCTTTTGAAATTTTTATTTTATTTTGAGACAGTGTCTCACTGAGATGCCTAGGCTGACCTTGAACTTGTGGTCCTCCTGCCTCAGCCTCTCAAGTAGCTGGGATTATAGGCACATGGCACCATACCTGGCTAAAAGTCCTTTATTCTCACTTTTTAAAAATCTTTATCTTCTGCTGGAATAATTGTTCATGGTTTAGTGATGTCCTTCACAGACACACATATGTGTACACAGGTGTGTATATGGCTTTGTGTTAGCACCATTCTCTCCCTGATAATACCTTTCCTGTTTTCATATAACAGGATCTTGTGAGTCCTGGGATTGTCCTACCTGTCTCTTCCCTATGCCTCTTCCCTACCAGTCCCATAAATCTCGTGCCTTTTGCCTTTCTCTTCTAGAAGGAGATTGTCTTATGCTATAACCTCAACATCAACAAGCTTATGAGGTACCCCCAGTACCAGAGCCGCTTCCAGAACCGTGTAAACCTGGTGGGGGACATTGCCCACAATGATGGCGCCATCATGCTCCAGAGGGTGAAGGAGTCTGACGAAGGAAACTATACCTGTAGTATCCACCTGGGGAGCCTGATGTTCAGGAAAACCCTCGTGCTGCACGTGATCCAGGAAGAGCCTCAGAGTACAGTATCTAATATTTGGTTGGGAAGGGCTCTTGGGTGGCATGGTGGCAGGAGGCTGCCTTGGGCTAGCAGCACCCTAAGAGTGATGTGCCATTCAGCCCGGCTTGCCCGTGCTGCTTCTGGTACTGCTGCTGGATGGTGGAACAGGCGCCACTGTTCGGTGGATGCCATCCTCCTGTGACTTGTGCAGAGTCACTGTGCTCTACTGCTGCAATGGTACAAGAGCTCAGAGGCGGTCAGAATTGGGTCCAAAGTCATTTTTACCTGGTGTCATGGGAATCATTGTACACCCTGTCGAGGAAGGGAAAATGGTCCTGAGCTGGTGAGGGACAGCAGGGTACAGATAGAAAACAGAATAGTGCCGGAACCAAAAATAGAGGGATTTTCAGATTTAAGGTTCTGGATTCTGGCAAACAATGCCCATCAAGGTCAGTGCTGCCTAGGAGAATAAAGAGTCAATTGTGTTGACAGAGAATGGTTGACAGGTGAGGGGTTAAAATTAAACCATGATGCAGTTGCAGTCAGGATGTGGCCTGTGGACTTCGCCCCTTCCCCGGGAGCCTTCAGCAGTTGGCTGTGGTTGCCTGGGGAGGCGGGGGAGAAGTGGGGGTGGGAGGGAACCCACCTTAGTGCCTCGGGCAGAGAGTGCAGTCTGTGGGGCGCCTTCTGTTAACAGCAAAGGACCCCAGCTGGAGAGAGAAGGGGGACAGATGGATTTCTTAGAGAACCGATGTCTCTGTGCTTCTCTCTCAGGAGTCTTGCTTCTACTTCACAGAGAAGAGCCGTTGTAGGGGCTCACTCACTTCTGAGCCTTCCCCACCCACAGACCCCCATTCTTATCTCCACCCGCCATCCTGAGGCAGGTGGGGCTCCCTTCTGCCCTGTGTTTATCGGGCAGCCCGTGCTCTGCTCTCAGGCTGTCCTCCTCCTTGGGAACTGCCCAACACGGTTCTTAGGCTCTCGCTTTCCATTGGTTTCTACCACTCAACCACCCCTGCCATTTCTACTACTGACCTTTGCAAGCATCTTCCTTCCAGTCTCCCACCATCACCTTAGTTACTGATCGTTTTCCTCTGTTGGACTGAGGGCCTCTCGCCAGCCTCCACTTCCATTCTTAGACAGTGCTATTTTTCTAAATCGCCAGTCAGAACTTTTTATTCCACTGCTTTAATCTTGCAGCAATTTCTCCGCTGCTCACAGAAAAAAGGTGATCTTTTGGTTGAGCTGATCAAGTTCCTTCCTGACTTGGATCACATTGTTGCTCCAGCCAGATCCCCACCACACCTTTGCAGCATATCTACCCAGCTATTTTTGCTTCCTGTAAGCTTCCCTTTGTCAGGTCTCTCGATATCCCCTCGGCCTTTCCCCACACTGTCTGACGTTTCAAGACTCAGATTGAACTTTAGTACTTTGATGGCAGAGTCTCACCTTCTGCTCTGCATAGACTCCGGTGTCCTTTCCTCTGTGCCCCTCTGTCCACCACATAGACATCTGCCACAGCATCTGTGGCAGCCAGCGGTTTGCCGTTTCCATGTTTGTCTTCCTCCTTAGAGGCAGGGACCGTGCATCATTTGTCTTTGTCGGCATCCCCCGTCCCAGTGTTGTCTGGCCCTGAGGAAGCGTTTGAGGTGCGCATTTAGAGTGACTAGAGGAGATGAGTGAACAGCTGTGCCATGTGGGCACAGGTGCCTCTGAAGGCTCTATGGGCATCGTGAGTGTCGCAGTGTGTTTTCTTTTGGAAGAAGTCACTTGGCCTTGGAGAGATCAGCAACCTTTAAAATACTTGTTATTTCTAGGTCATTTGGTAAACCGAAATTTAAAATAGGATTCTTGATGCAAAGCGGGACTCTTCTATAGCTGAAGCACTAGCCTCTTCTCCCACCCACCTTCCTCTACATTTCAGGGATAAATATGGAGGTCGGACTTTGGTCCTCGCTCTGATGGGGGCCCTGTGTCCTGGTAGGTGGTGGAGCCTGGCCTTCTGCCTGTGCTGCTGGCATGGCTGCTGCCACTTGGCGTAGAAGCGGTGGGCTCCTGGCTCTTCTCTGGAGTACTGAGACTCTCTCCTTGCTTTTCCCCTTTCCCAAACCTCGGTGATTGCAGCAACCTCTAGACCTGAGCTCCTGGGAGGACATCACGTGGTGATCATTGTGGGGATTGTCTGTGCCACTCTCCTGCTGCTCACTGCTTTGATACTGATTGTGAAGAAGACCCACCGGAATAAGAGGTACAGGCTGCCCCTCCCCTTGGGTTGGGAAGCTCAGGGTGCAGGACTGCTTCTACCTCAAAGTGGAAGAGGGTGAGAGGGTCCTAACCAGCTGCTTTTTAAAGTGGAATCATTTTGATTATCACATTAGATGTCCCTGCAGGCAGCTCTGTCCCTTTTACTCCTTTTGCCCCTGAAAAGACTTAGGCATTTCTACGTGGTCCCCATTCACTTCAGTATTATATAAACTCCTTTGCAAATGGAGATGTAAGTGAGCATAATTAAGAACACAAATCTTATTCAAGAATGATAACAATATCATTCATTGCCTGAGAGGACTGATTTTTAAAATTAGCTACACTGTATGATGTATAAAATTCAGATATTGAGAGTTGCCAGTAGTTTTATTTAAAGGATTACATTCTAGTTCTGAGAGGTTATTTTTGAATGAACACTCCAGGTCCTAAATGAATTATTGTTGAAGTGTTTTTAAAGGCCTAATTTCATTGGCAGTTCTCCCAGGGACTCAGAAATGTCCAGATGCCCCGACATGGATGCTAGAGTTTCTTTGGCTGTTGGCAGGTCCCTCGGTTTACCCAGGTGTTGATGAAATATGTTGGTAGGGCAAGTGGATTCTTCTGTTGAAATCATGTTAGTAGCAATGCCGACTTTTTTTTTTTACTGGGGATCAAACGCAAGGCCTCACACATGCAAGGCAAGTCTCTACCACTGAGCTCCCACTGAGTCAATCCTGCAACACTGACTTTGGGTGACCTTTCTGGGGAAATGTGGGTTCTACAGAAAGCACTTGTGTCTGCTAGGTTGGCAGCTCCACTCCCCAGGTCTGTCTGATTTTGCTTGAACTTGGTTGGCCTCTGTGAGGGTCTTTGCTCTGGCCATCCTAAGAGCACAGAACCCAGAGCTAGACAATGTGGGTTTCATTATCAGCTTACTTCCCCTGCTCTGGGCCTCTGTTTCCTTCACAATGATGGGTAGCGTTTCCATGTCCAGTAGCTTGAAGAAATAATCAGACTGTCATGCTGAGATTTGTGCATAAATATGTTTGCCTATAATCAGAGAGTAGAATCATTGTCAGTGTCTGTCAGAAAGACTTGACTCAATGAATAGGTATTTCATTCAATACTATCCTTCATAGAAAGACACGGAATATACCCGAGGGATAGTAATATGGAATATATAATATGATCTCATTTTTATAAAAAGAAAGTAATGTGATGCTTACTTCAGGATCATATAGTTAAACACATTTTCTGTGAGTTTACTTTTGAGCTTGCATTGAGAGAGGTTCAGAAGGATAATTCTGAATTATTAATAGTGGTATAATATTTAAGATAAAGAAAGTAGATCCCATGGGGGTAAAGGGCTTATTGGGAACTTTAATTTCCAACTGTCAATATTTCTGTATTATTTGATTCATTTTACAATGAGAATATACAACTTTACAACCAAAAAATGTGATATTTCTACTTTGAGACAAAAATATATGGTTTCTTCTGGGCATGGTGGTCCATGCTTATAATCCCATGGCTTGGAAGGCTGAATCAGGAGGATCCTAAGTTTGAGCCCGGACTAGGCAACTTAGCCAGACTGTATTTAAAAGTTAGAGAATAAAAGGTTCTGGGGATGTATCTCAGGATGAAGGCCCTGGGTTCAATCTCTTGTACTGAAAAAAAAAAAAGTTTATTTGTAGCTGATTGTCTTCCCTCTCTCTTGTCTTTCCTTCCTTCTTTTCTTTCTTTCTCTTTTAAAATCTCTGCCTTAGAGGATAAAACAAAAAAAAAGGAAGAAAAAGAAAGAAGGAAGAAAAGAAAGAAGGAAGGAAGGAGGGAAAGAAAGAAAGAAAGAAAGAAAGAAAGAAAGAAAGAAAGAAAAAGAAAGAAAGAAAAAGAAAGAAAGAAAGAAAAAAGAACATTTAGTGGCAAATGCATTAGGCAAATGATCAAGAGGTCAAAGGCAAAGGGCCGGGCAGGGAGGGGAGAGCTTGGCCCTGCCTGGGAGAGGCCAGGAGCCCTTGGAACTAGTGTCTCTGAGGACATGCTGCCCCCTGTTGGTTCAGCTCATCTTCCTGGTCCTCACAAATGTTAAAAGGATGATAAAGTCGAATCCCACGTCCCCTCTTCCCCTCTTATTCATTCACTTAAACTTATACCTTTCACTATGGGCAGAAAGTTGGTAGAGTAACAGTAGAGAGGGTGAAGCTGTTTTTCAGCCCATAGCTTCTTGCTGTGCGTCAGAAGTGAAGTACTTCCTCCCCTGGGGCTCTCTCTTCACAAAGCCATGCGGGTGCCATGTAGACATGTTTAAACAAAACTGTCGGCTGGTTAATACCATGTGCTTTTCATGCCTTGCAGTTCAGGAAGTTCTACAGCTTTGATGAGAAGCATGGAGGACACAAAGAAGGCTAATGTAGAGGTAAGAGAGCTCTGCCTTTCGCTGCCTGCCCTGAGAACACTGGGTAGGTGCAGGGTGGCGCCCTTCTTGCCCCCTGGGATCCGGGGCTTACTTTGGGGTGTCTCTGCTCACAGACCAGCGCCTGGAGCACGGCAGGGACTCAGGAAGCCTTTAGCACTGCAGTAAGGGCTTCCGATGAGTGTGCATGTGTGGGGAGCGGGCAGGCTGAGCCAGACCAGTCCTGGGCAACAGATCCTGGTAGTGGGCAGGGGAAAGAGTGCTGGACTTGGACTTGGAGAGCCCCGCCACCTCCCTGAGCCTCATCAGCAAAATGAGGGAAAGGACAAAGACGCCTGTCCTGCCTGCCTCTCAGTATTGTTACGAGGCTCAGGGGAGATGATGAGAGGCAAGCGCTTCAGAGTCCCTGGGGCCAACTCAATATGAGGGAGAAGCACGACACATCGATGCATCAGGAAGTCAAGGAGTTAGTGGTTAAGATGCAGGATTCTGGGACTTTTAGAAACAGCTGACCAGGAAGGACCTTTTCCTCCATATTCGTTTGTAATGGAGTTATAAATAGGGACTGAGAAATGGATTAACTCCCCTTCCTCTCCATCTCTTCCTTTCCCTTTTTAACTTTTGAAAACTATTTTTTGAATAGCTACCTCTCTGTCTTTTGAACTGCTTTTCTCCCAAGAGTAAGATTTCACGCCCCCAACATTGTGCACATTCCTTGAGAAGCCCCCGATTTGTCACTGGATGATACTGCTTTCCCAAAGAGTGACAGGACTGTGAACCACAAAGTGCCACTGACCTCACAGATGTGAGGTTCAGAGAGGGATGTCCCCGCTGTATAAATCCTCCCAGAGATGGTAATTAGCTGCTAATTAATGCCATCATGCCACGATTCTAATTAGAAGGAAATGTCTGCAGAGTACAAGTAATTTAGCAGGATATGGGTTCCCTGATGCTAACTCAAAGCCCATGGAAACAAAGCTATTCAACTTTTGATTCTTAGGCTGGTAATCTTTGCTGCCAAGTTAATTTCAGGAAGACTGAAGACCAAATTATCATTTTTTGATGATAATTCTCTAGCACTCAGTAACTCTCTGAACTTACTGGTTTTGGTGGCTGATATCCATGAATAAGAGTAGGAGGACTTTTTCTTGGTGTATGAGAGTTGCCTAATTTTTAGGAACTTTGTATCATTTTTCCCTCCTTTAGACACACATTTACTCCTCAGTAACTACATGGGAGGTGACAGAAGAAGAAGCAAGTGGAAAACCAGACACCACCTACATGATCATGGTGAGGATGAGCCTGTGCCCCACCTATGCCGGGTGTCTAGAGGCGGAGCGGGAGCTGGGGAGCTGTGGCTTGGGGATGTGGCTAGCTCACTTGGTGGAGCTCTTTGCAGAGGGCTGAGTTTTTTCTCAGGTGGTAGGAAAGTTGAAGAAACCAAGATCTGCAGGGTAGAAGTGTATCATCAAACTCACCTTCACAACAAATCTTGAGGATTAAAGTCGTCACTAGAGAGGAAGCGGATGAAGAGTAGCCTTCACTGGGAGGGAGCAGGTAGAAGTCTTGCATCGTTAGCACAAGGCCTAGTAAAGAGAATATGTTAGGATCCTTGCACAAATCTTGCACCATGAAGGGCTGTTTTTTGTTCTATTGAAAGGTCAAAGTAGGGTTCCACCTATAGGCTTTTTAATTCTGTGCCTTATTAATACTTGCCCATCATCTAACTGCCCTGCAGGCAGAATGGCCTGGAGTCTGACTCCTACTCTCTCTTAGCTCACACTCTTGTGGTTTGCCAGGCAAGTACAGCATCCAGAAAAGGAACCTGGCTACACAGTGAGTAGGGGTAGGGACAAGAGGAGCTGTTGGCAGTAGCTCACTGCTCTCTTTGTGGACTAATTATAGGCACCCAGCCCATGAAGGAGCAGTGCCCTCTAGGTTCAGGAAGGTTGGCCCCTGTGCTCCTGGAACGACGGGCTGCGTTTGTTCCTGACGTACAGCACAGAAGACACATGACTCCCAGCTGACTGCAGCAGGGAAAACTCTGCCAGGAAAGTGTGAGATCAGAGACCTGGCCTCGTTCCACCAAGTGAAACATTAGTCCTGCTCTGAAGTTGTTATTGAATAGAGTCATTTTCCCCTATATCCTTTTCTTATTATTACCATGTGATGTGCTAATAAACTGCCAGCCTCATTCCAGTCCTTACCGAGGGGCCGATGTGGCTACTGTGGGGTGTGTCAGCAGGAAGTCTTGAGTCGGAGATAATGTAGGAGTGACAGTGCCCTCCACAGTGCCCTTCTGCACACACAGCGCCAGGTGCTCGTGATGTAACAGCACCTCTGTCCCTTTGAAACAGATCCACTGTCCGGAGGCCTAGGCCACAAACCCAGAGGCCATCGGGGCTGGTCAAGTTGTTTTTTTAAACACTATCTGCCAAGTTAAATAAGCCTGTGGGCAAATCCTGGACTGTGGGCCACTTGTTTGAGTCCTCAAGTACAGAGGTGATCCCTGATGGATGTAGGGTGAAGGTAAAGAACCTTTGATTTTTGTTGTTGCTGTTGTTGATTAAATTTACTTAAATGTATAACTGGCCCTCATATCCAGATTTTCTGCCTCTATGGATTTAACCAACCACAGATTGAAAACATGGGAAAATATTGCATCTATGAAGAATATGTGCAGACTTTTCCCCCTTGTCTTTATTCCCTAGATAATATAATACAACACCTTCACATTGCATTAGGCATTATAAGTAATCTGGAGATGACTTAGAGTATACAGGAGAATGTGTGCAGGTTACATGCAACCACTATACCATTTTATATAAGGGACGCGAGCATCCATGGTGTTGGTGCGTGCAGGGCTCCTGGAACTGATCTTCTGTGGATACCAAGGGACAGCATGGTGCCAAGTCCCCTTTCTAAGACTGTGCACAGAGTGGTTAAGATCACAGGCTTTGGGGTTAGACCTGAGTTCAAATTCTGACTATGTGACCTAGCAGCTAGATACTAAGTTAGAGGTGGGTAACTTAGCCTCTCTGGGCCTCATTTCCTTATCCTTAAAATGGGAATAACATAATCTCCCCGGGATTATGCATGTGAAATTCAGTATCGGGCCAGGCACATGAAAAGAGGTCACGGAGTGGCGACTGATACTGCTATTGAACTTCCTTTTTTTCCCCCTCTGGCGCTGGAGATTGAATCCAGAGGCTTGCACATGCTAGGCAAGTGCTCTACTACTGACCCACATCTTCTGCATTAAACTACTTCTTACAAGTACGTTTTAAGTCTTTCTTCTCTTCCCTCACAGCACCCAGTTCAGCCCTCCCTGCGGTCTCATCCAAATAACCTACCTGGAAAAAAGACAGTTTGGGAAATTCCCCAAACAGATTGAGAAGAAAGAAGAGTTCTCTTCATCTTATGGCGGCAGAGACTGTCCTCTGTGTGTCCCGAGCCACTTACCAGTTACTGCAGATGCCTGCCTCCCAGCTGTCCTTGGCCTCCGTCAAAGGACTGAAGATGGCGGGTTTGGAGCCTGGCAGGAAGACTGGACTGCTGTGGAGGACCAGGCCAAATGAGGAAGGGGAGTGCGTGGACTCGGCCTGCTGGAGCGGGGCTGTGGCCCCAGGCAAGCTGGCCGAGCCGCTGCAGTGGCCTCAAGCACTCCATCAGAGCAGACCCTTCGCCCGAATGCTTGTTTGCAGATGGGCTTCTGAGAAGAAGCACAGAGATCCAAACCAAGCTAAATGATTCTTCTGATAAATTATCCCTCAGTAAATGTGGTTTGTAGAAGTTGTCCATTTTTATGCCCTGGCTGTGGGGCAAGTGGAATTTTGGTGGGGAGTTTGCAGCATGGAACTCCTGGGCGAACTGAGGACTGCTGATTCAACATAGTGGGGCTGGTTTCGGTCCTGGGAAAGGTTTAGGGGAAGAACATGTTGGAAGTGGGGTATGAGCTCTGGGATTGAACCAGGATTTCTTCCTTCCGGCTGCATATTGGCATTGCTGGTGACCCCTAGCTGGCCTTGCCATAGGCCTTCTGATTTGGAATTCCTGGTAGACCCTCGGTGTCTGACTTTTTCAAAAGTGATGTTCGTAAGCTGCCAAAGCGGACAGCCACTGACTTAACTTTTGGTCTGAATTATGACTTTCCCATGCTTTTTAATTACTCTCATAAGACTTGATAAGGTTGATCTTCAAGATCCTGTGGTTCTGCACTCTGTCTTCGAGCTTCTAGGGATCAGCCTGGACTCAGCTGGCGTCTCCTTTCCTTAATGGCCACAGGCCTTTCTCATTCTCTGCATCTCTTTCTTCCCACTTTGCCATTCGGGCTCCAGATAAAGGAGGTCTTAGCTGGGTCTCTCGTTTCTGATCCAGGCTCAAGCTCATTTTTTTCTTTTTTTTTGTGGTGGCAGGAATCAAACTCAGGGCTTTGAGCTTGCTCAGCAAGCACTCTAACTGCTGAGCTAAATCCCCAGCCCCTCAACCTCATTTTTGAATGATTCCCAAGTCTCCAAACATCACAGCCCTCTCATAACATGACTGTGATTGATGAATCCTCCCTTTTATCAGCTGTTCTTGTGCAGCCACGGAGAAGAGCCACCGAATGTTCCCTTTTTGTTCTCGCTTAGCCATGGGGCACTTGTCACCTCCAAACAAGGAGTATGTCATTGTGCATACTGAAGGCAATAACTATCCTGTCCAGGACATCCTGGGGGCACACCCTGGCGTGGTAGGGAGAGAGGAGAGGACTCTTCATAGCTGATGTATTCATAAAGAGGAAGTGGTTTCATTCCTGGGCTATGATGTAACATTTTTCCTGGGCTAAGGGGCCTCTTTCCACTTCCTCAAATATTGCACGAACTGAAGTGGCTTCATTCCTGGGCTATGATGTAACATTTTTCCTGGGCTAAGGGGCCTCTTTCCACTTCCTCAAATATTGCACGCACTGAGGTGTGGCCTTTAAAATACAGAATTAGGTGACAAGTGGTGATTTTACATCCATTGTCCTGGGTCTAAGAGAATAATTGGGATGTGGGCTGACAGCTAAGCCACATAATCCTCAGGGGGACTTTGATGTGGTAGTGTAGGTGTGCCCCAATTTAAATTTGACTGGTTTAGCATCTGGCTTCCATTCCGGGTTCAGCAGTCGGGACTGAGGTGGAGGAGGAAGAGCAAACCCACCTCTGTCTCCCGACCTTGCTTCCCATTGACTTTTCCTCTTTGTAGGCCTGAAATCAAAATTGAAGGTAGAAACCCCAGCTGTCAAATTCTAATTTTGCTTAAAATCAAAACAGCCCTTCAGGGGACCCTGAGAAATACCTGCCTTCTCTCTCATATCCTCCTGGAGAGGGTCATCTCTGAAATCCAGCGACAGGAAGATGAACAATGTAGGGAATAGGCCTCGAGGTCAAATGACCTGGTTCAAATCCTGACTCTACCTCTTACTCTTCAACATTTACTTAGATCCTTTGAGGCTGTTTTCCCTTCATGGATGCTCTTGGAGTTGGACGGGGTTGGGAAAGGGCCAAAAATTCAAAACTCACAACACAGTTTCTGCCAAATGCATATCATTTTTGCATCATTATAAAGTCTAGAAATTGTAAGTCGAACCGTCTTAAGTCAGGGACCATGTCTATAAAAAATATCCAAGGACATTTTTCTCAGTGACTAAAAGAGGCTGGGGGCCACTTTGTTCTCTGTTGCATGTGGCCCACCCTCATGCTGTAGAGTGTACTTCTTTTCCCACCTTTACTTGGCCCAAACTCACTCTGCAGCCAGATTTCTTGACTGCAGTCTGTTTCTTTTCCTCCCTTTAATAAAATTTTGCTACTGTTAAAAAAATAAAAGAAGCTAGGGATGATGGTGGACACCTGTGATCCCAGCACTTAGGAGGCTGAGGCAGGAGGACCACTGGTTGAGTTCAAGGTCAGCCTGAACTACGTAGCAAGACTGTTTCCAACAAACAAACAAAGGTAAATGAACAAAAGATATAGTTTAGGCATAGTGTCTGGGCTGAGCCCTCCAACCGTTTTGAGAGTGTGTTTTCCCCAGATCGATTTATCTTCTTAGCTCTTGCCGTTCAGAAACTGGACTCTTATCTTTCATGTAATTCCAGTTAGTCTATGCCATTCAGCCTCAATAATGAAACTGAACATCATGGATGGCAATATCTTCTGGTGATTCAGTCCCCATGTCTTACTAACTTTGGTTTCTATTTTTTCTCTTTTTATTTTAGCGATACACTTTAAATATACATAATGATAGCATTCATCATAGGGGATTTGTACTGTACATGATATATCTTGCTTCTTTTTTATCCATTCTTCTCCTCTCCCTTCCCCCCTTCTTATTTACAAAAGCTTTGTTTCCATTTTTTCCTTCTATTCTTTTTTTTTCTTGTCCCTCCCTTCCTTCCCCCTCCTCCCTCACTTGTTCCCCTCCCAATTAAACAGTTTCTTCCCTTTTCCCAGTTTATGTCATACATTTTGGTCCTTATTTACACTTTTGGTGTCTCACACCAGTGAAACAATGTGGTATTTAAACATGTGTGTCCCATTTATTTCACTTAAGAGTATGGTCTCAAGGTACATCCATTTACCTAAAAATGTCTCAAGCTTATCCTTCTTTATGGCAGAGTAGTACTTCACTGTATTAAAAATAACCCACATCTTCCTTATCCATTCGTCAGTTGATGGGCATTGGGCTGTTTCCAAGATTCAGCTATTACAAATTGGGGTGCTATAAACATGGGATGTGCATATAGCATTGTGGTATGATGCCTTTAATTCTTTCAGGAAGGATACCAAGAAGGGGAATAGCTGGGTCAAATGGAACCTCTAGTTTTAGTTTTTTGGAGGAATCTCCACACTGATTTCCACAGTGGTTGCACCAGTCTGCATTCCCACCAACAGTGGAGAATGTTCCCTTTTCCCTACAGCCCCTCCAGCATTTGTTTTTGGTTGACTTCTTCATAATAGCTATTCTTTCTGGAATGAGAGGGAATCTCAGTGTTGTTTTAATTCATATTTCTTGAATGAGCAGTGATGTTGAACATTTTTTCATATATTTATTTGCCATTTGCACTTCTTCATCTGAGAATTATCTATTCATTTCGGATGCCCATTTTTGGATTGGGTCTTTAAATTTGGGGGGGTCTGATTTTTTTGAGTTCTTTATATATTCTAGATATTAGTCTTTTGTCTGAGGAGCAATTGGCAAAACTTTTTCCCACTCTGTGGGTTGTCTGTGCACTCTCTTGGTGATTTCTTTGGTAACTTCTGTTTCTATAGGCAGAAAATCCCTTAACCACACACCTAAATCTCTCTACCCATCCAAAGGAAGAGAGAGGAAGCTGAGCTTGGGCAAGGGCTTTGTGGATCTCTGAGAGGTGAGATTCTAGAGGCCAGAAAGTCTGCTGGAGATCGAGCAACCTGAATCTCTTGTTGGAGATTCTGTAGCGAGCAGTTTTCTTACTTGAATTTGCAGTATTTTGGGTCCCTAGAACCCCAGGTGCTCCCATGTTTGAAGGTTTGCGGAAGTATGCAGGTTTTGCCAAGAGAAAGCAGCCCAGAGGGTGGAAGGGGCGGGGCCACCCATGGGCCACCCCCGAAGATGGAGGATCTAGCAACTCAGAATGTGAAGACTGGAATTGGAAATGGCCAGCCTGTCTGCTGGGGCCAGTAGAGAAGCCTTCCTTAAAACACATCCAGTCCTTTGGCCTTTGCTCATCTTTGCAGCTTCTCACACATGCACACACACACACACACACACGCACGCACGCATGCACACACATGTCAGACTGCTCACTTGTCTACATTGATGATTTCATTGATAAAATGCTACCTTGCTCTCTCTGGGTGGTTGGTGGGTTGTTGGGGGTCATGTTGGCACTGAATTACTAAGCATAAAGAAAGTTTCTCAGGGTCACCGACCTTTTGACCAGCTGGCTTGCAGATGTGGTCTGGGCTTCTTCAGGGGAGGTCAGGAATTCATGACCACTTCCCTAAAACCTGACTCTCACATCTCTTCCTCGCCAAAAAACAAGGGAACTCAGAGTTTTCTCACAAAGTGAAGACCTGTCTCATTTCACAGGTAGTGAAAGCAATGGGAATTTACCTGTTCTGTTACGTGTTCATGGCCTTCCGTATTCTGGTGTCATCCTGTTGCCTGTCTAGACCTCTTGTTATTTTGTTGCTGTTGTTGTTTTTTGGGGGTACTGGGGATCAAACTCAGGGCCTTGCACTTGCTAGCCTAGCACTCTACCACGGAGCTAAATTCCCAGCCCCCCTCCCATTGTTTTTACAATGGGAGCCATCTGCTCATCTACTGTATCTTTGTCTTTCCTGCTTCAGAGTCTTTGCTCTTGGTGCGTTTTCCCCTGGGATGCCTCTCCCTCCTTTCCTACTCCAAACAACATTCCTTTGAAGCCCTGCTTAAGTCCCATCTGAGTGAACTAGTTCTCCAGTCTTCCTCGAGGTCTGTAGACTCGATCAGATTTTTATTTTCTGTTGTCCTATGATTGTTTCATGAGGGAGACATGTCTCTTTTAGAGGCCCTGTTTAGTCCTTTCCTGTGACCCTCGCAGCCTCTGACCCCTCTGGGACAACCCCTCGTGGAGCAGAGCAGAGCGGTCTGTCCAGGGAGCCTTTGGCCCTGGCTCCCCCGGGGCAGTTCCCACACACCCTGGCTGGGCAGGGTCAGGATGGTGGAATTTCTGCCCTGTCTTTGGATCTGATAGGACATTCACACACTCTCATCTGCTCGGGGGCCTCAGCGGTTCTGAGCATAGTCCGAAGACTACAACACGAGCTTCTTACTTGAGTTGCAGTCTAGAGAGGTCAGTTGTGTGAATAGATAGTGACGGTACTCTCTCCAGCAGTACCAGGGACACCTCATTTCCTGTAGCCCCTGCAGATGGGATTGCACTCACCATGCTACACTGTGAGTTCGTAGGTTTATCTTCTGCCTGAAATGTAAGCTCCGAAGGCGGCTGTACCTCATTATTTCTAGGTCTCTGTTTCTAGCCCACTCACTAGCACACAGGGCCGTTGACTAGCCACAGCAGTCCCCCCTTGTCCTTGGCTTTCTGTGGTCTTAGTTAGCCATGGTCAACTAGGGCTTGCAACTATTAAATGGAAAGTTCCAGAAATAACCAATTCATAGGTTGTTTTGTTTTGTTTTGTTTTTGTTTCTGGTGCTGGGGATCAAATTCAGGGCCTTGTGCTTGCTAAGCAAGCGCTGTAACCACTGAGCTAAGCCCCCAGCCCTAGCAATTCATAGATTTTAAACTGAGTAGAGTGATTCAATCTTGGAACTTCCTGCTTCACCCCAGGCAGGACATAGACTGCTCCTTCCTCTAGTATATCCAGGCTATATCCACAGCTGGCTGTTATTTACTTAGTAGCTGTCTCGGTGGTGGCAGCATAGTGGTTATAGTGTATGGTTTGGTGTGATCTGTGGTTTCAAGGATCCACTAGGGATCTGGGAGAATAGTCTCTATGGATAATGACAGGCAATAATTTTGAGTTTGTGAAACAGGTGGCTTGACTGATACACGAGTGAATATATCCAGGGTCACAGGAGCACAGAGAGAAGAGGTAATTAGAAGACCAGGAGGAGATGACTCTGCAGCCGAATTTTGAAGAGAACAATGAGCTGGCTAAGCAGGTGGGAGAGGAAGGGCATTCCCGGAAAAAGAAACTGCAAAAGCAAAGACAAGAGATGTGAAGTATGATGTGGGGTTAGAGAAACCTTGTCTGTCTTGGCGTGGCTTGAGAAGGGTATGAGGCAGGGACGAAGGGTATGAGAAGAACAAAATGAATCTTGTAGCACGCAAGCAGGCTGCTGTGTGTTCTGCAGACTGACTGAGGCTGGCATTTATTTATTTATTTATTTATTTATTTATTTATTTATTTATTTATATTTTGAGGCGCTGGAGCGCAAACTCAGCGCCTCACACATGCTAAACAAATGCTCTACTACTCAGTTATATCCCCAGCCCGAGGCAGGTATCTAAGACAAGACTTGTTTCTGCTTAACATTCCCCGCTCTCCAAAGCCCCATACCTGGCTTCTCACGGTCCCTCGCAAATTCTAAAACACTGGTAGAAGGCAGTGCTTCTCCAACTTTCCTATGCTCAAGAATCACTTTGGAGGCCTCATTAAAGTGCAGATTCTGATTCTTCGGGCCTGCGTGGGGGGCCTGTGACTCTACACTTCTTTTTTTTTTTTGGTGCTGGGGCTCGAACTCAGGGCCTTGTGCTTATGTGACTCTGCACTTCTAACTGTTCCCAGGTGACAGAGCTGACACCGGCCCAGGAGTCATACTTTCAGAAGTCAGGCTCTCAGGCCGGTGTACACTAGGAAGCCCTCGGCAGCCTTGACAGGGTGTTCTAAAGGCGATAGGAAACTGCTTCTTTCGGTCATTTGTAACACTGCTTCTCCCAGCAGGCTGAGTAATTGAGCATTATCCAATAAAATCATAGTGATAAATGGTACCGGGCAGAAATGCCAAAAACCACAGGGCTTCACGGCTTAAAAAGCCCGTCTTTGATACTGATCTCTTCATTCTACAAAACACTACTTGAGTTTCTGCTTCCCAGGCTTTTCCGGGGCTCCTAGCCCTGGAAAATGGGAATCTGAAGGTGAAGTGGTAGGGGGCTTCTGCAGCAGCTTGCCTGTCCTCTGCCAGCGTCCCCCTGCCAGGACCCCTGGGCCCTGCTCTGGTGCCAGCTGACTCTTGGTCCTGGAGGGCTGAGTTGGACAAAGGTTATTCTAATACGAAGTATTCTGGATACTTAGTTTCTTCTAGCCAAATTCGGCAAAGCAGCGTAAGAACGTCTGGATCTTTTTTTTTTTTTTTGGAGACAGGGTCTTGCTCTGTAGTACAAGCCAGCCTGGAATTCACTATGTAGCCCGGGTAGCCTTGAACTCTTGGTTCTGCTGCCTCAGCCTCCCAAGTGTTGGGATCACTGGTCTGGACCACCATGCCTGGCTGATTCATTTCTTGCCTTAGTTGCACCCAAAGTAGGAGACTCTGGATCTAGTTTCGCAGTCTAGTGAGACAGAGAAGCTGCTTCCTTCGGTTTCTGGACCTCACAGACATCCTTGACTGCATCAAGAAAAAGGAGGAGGCCGGCTACATCAAACCAAAAATCTCTAGCAACAGGGCTGGGCTGAAAAGTGTCTGCTGCAGCTTGGATGCTGGTACTGCAGACCGGGACTTGGTGGGACCAGACCAAGCCCAGAGCTGGGACCCTGCTTTGCTGGTCATCCCTCCCGGCACACCTGTGAACTGCAAATGGGGAAGGAGGCTTGGGGTCAGAGGGCAGTAGAGATAGGGCCTGGCTGCGCCATTGGAGGAGCCGTTTTCCCCAGGTGAACCCTTCCTGTATTTCCCTGGAATTCCTTCCCTGGACCACCTCTCTGGAGCCAACCGACCCTGCCGATCCTACCGAAGTGACAGAGGCTCTGGGGATGGTCTGTGTGTGATCCTGTCTAGAGAGGACATCTAGACATCTGGCGCCCCGCCTGCCTTCCCACAAATGCTTCTAAACTCTGGCTCCTTTTGCCCCTTTCCCATGTGAGCCTGGCTAGATTTCACTTCCTTCACACAGTCTGCTTTCTCCCATTCCCTCTCCAAACTCAGAAGCCTGGTCAGCCTTGTGGAGTGGTTGCTACCCGTTTATTTCACTATTTTTTTGAGGCAGGGTCTTGCTATGTAGTTCGGCCTTGGCTTGAACTCACTATGTAGCCCAGGCTGGCCTTGAACTCACGGTGATCCTCCCGCCTCAGCCTTCCGAGCTCTGGGGTCACAGAGGTGTGCACCACTACGCCCAGCACCACCTATTTGTTGTCTACTCTGCCAGACACTGTGCGTGACTCCCATTTTATTCCTCCACATCCTGCCGCTTTGGCACCTGCAGAGCCTGCTCCACCTGCCTTCCTAGTCTTTTCTTCCTGGGCCTCTAAACAACCTCGGGGCTTGTTCCCGCTCTTCATCCCTGCCTGGGTAATCAGCAACGTGGAGTAGCGGACATGCCCAGTGCTTCACACAGGCCTTGGTTTGAACCTGGTTCCTAGCTACCACAGGTAGACGGGCCAATTAAGTCCTGGGAGCCTATTTTTCCTAATTTACAATTAAAGGGCAGATAGAAAGAAAAGAAAGAAAAAGAAAGAAAGAAAGGAAGAAAGGGAGGAAGGAATCCTCTCAGGATTAAGATTAAATTGAGATACCATATATCAAGTACTCGGCACTGAGTTAGCGCCCACAGACCACGCGTCGCTCCCTCTGGCATGTGGGCAGCTCTTCACGAATGCTTGGGGTTGCCGGGTGCGAGCCTGTGTTCTACTGGCCTGCCACCTTGCTGCCCTCACCTCAATTCTCCCACTTCTGACATTAAACCTACTGTTTCCTTCCCTTTTCAAGAGAAATGTTTTGAACACACACACAAAGAAGAGGAAACTGGATAACGAACACTTTACCCATCACCAGTTAGCTGGACTGTTAAGCTGTCTATTCTGATGACACCCAGTTCTCCTACCTCTTTTTGCTATATTTTGTCCTGGAATAAAGCAAATTTCAGTCATCGTATCATTTCACCTGTAAATGCTCCAGTATCTTTAACCAATAAAGACACTAGGGAACATGCCAAGTATATCAAGTATGTATATATATATATATATATATATATATATATATATATATATATATAATTTTTTGGAGACAGGGTCTCATTAGACAGTTCAGGGTGGCCTCGAACTCACTATGTAGCCCAGGTTGGCCTTGAACTCGTGGTAATACTCCTGCCTCAGCCTCCTGTGTGTTGGGATTACAGATGAGCACCGCCATGCCTGGCCCCACGATGTATTTTTAATCACATTGCACAAAATGAAGACTCATTCACTAATAATCTACTTCCCAGGTCATATTTATTTTTTGTGAATTGTCTAAAAATGTTTTTCTTGTTGGTTTGTTTGAATCAGGGCCCCCCGAGGGTTTATGTTACATTCTATTGTAAAATCTCTTAGGTGATTTTGAACAAGCTTTCTTCGCAGGTTCTGTTTTCTGTGGAAATGCTAGAATAATGAGGAAGTGATTACTTCCTGAAATTCTCTCCGATTCACTTGCCTGAACACTTTCCAAATAACACAAAAACAAATATTTCCTTTTTTTGCCTTTTTGGGGATGTTTTTAAACCATGAAATGAGCCTGTCCCCTTATAGCAGCTTTGAAATAAATAGATTCCTCTAACAGTTTTCAAAACCCAAAAATCATTCCCAGTGAAGGGGTATGTGCAGTATTTGCTTTAGTTCTTGTTTCAGAGGGCAAAAATTTCTGGTAACTTTGTTCTTTACAGAAAGACTTTTCTATGCCCTACCACCTGCTTTTTGAAATCCACCAACCATAATATTTACCCTATCCCCCTTTTTCTCTCTCTCCCTTACACACTTCCCCCTCTCTCTTTTTAGCAGCCACATACAAGTCGGCCATATTAGAGAGATGGAAATAAAGCTTCCTTGATGTTGTGTATGTCTGAAGTACATCCGTGCATTTTCTTTTTTAGCATCTAACCATTCCTCCCCGTAGTCCTTGGTCCCTCAAACCACCCTCTCCCCTAGCGTGCCGCCTAACATCTCAGTCTGTGAAAATGCACAGGGATGCCTGGCTACCTCGCCCTGCCTTCGGTCTCACGGGGCTCAGTCTCTTTTTCACTTTGGGTAAGTTAGACCCACATCTGCATGCTCCCGAGGGTTCTGAGGTGCAACAACTGGAAGAGGAGGGGGGCAGGGGGCAGAAAGGAAGAGAGACATTGTTAGCGCTTCCCTCGTGTCCTTGGGAAGGGAGGTGTAGGGGACCGGAGGGACATCGCCCAGACCGCATACTGCTGGGACTGCTTGGTCACAGAAGTGTTGAGTCAGGGGGTCTGAGTGCTGCTGGGAGGTAATTTTTCTTCGATTTCCCTGAGTGGACCCATGTGGGGGGTGGGCAGAGGGTAGGCTAATCTGAGGAGTCAGTCTGGATTTAAAAAAAAATTTTTTTTTGCTCTGCCGATGTAGGGTCCTGGGACTTACTGCTTTGAGGGACTTCTTTTGTGAACCTGGATCCTTGAAATATGGTGAATTGTAGGGTACTGAAACACAGTGTTTGGGAGAGTTGGGGGAGGAGGAAAGTTGAGTCTGGGTCTGGAACTCTGAAAATCTGTCCCTCTGATTTGTCAGATGTGTGTGAGAATGGGTGGGAAGCAGACTCGAGGAGCGATCCCTGAGTGGGGAGGAGGGCAGTGAGCCAGGGGCTGATGCGAAAGGCACCTCGGGCTGGGGCCAGATGGAAGGGAAAACGGGCAGCTGGGACAGGGAGGAACCCGTGGGGCCGCGGGCTGTGGGAGGCCAGAGCCCTGTGAAAGCAGTCCTAGAACTGTCCAGCTCCGTCTGGCCGGGGGTCCTGTCAAATGACCCCAAATGTGAGTTTCATATTTGACCACTTGGACTTCCTGCTGGGCAGGTGGGCTAGAAAGTTATCTGAAAGCTGTCTTATAGATAGCTCCATTCTTGCTCTTAAACTTGCTCATTGCTGATGTAGTGACCCAGGGTCAAGTCCAAGGACTGTCCAGTGGGAATGTTCCTGGTCACAACGGCTCTCTCTCTCCTTCCCTTTCTCCCTTTTTGGCGTGATGTGCTGGGTATTGGGCAGCAGTGCTACCCAGAGTCATGCACAGCCCCTGGCAGTCTGCACCATGAGGCCCATCAGCTCTGCTGAATTAGCTGGCATATTAAAAACAGAGCAGGAATGTTGTAGAAGCTTGGCATTAACCCTGGTTTAAAGCTGCCTTTGTCACTCAGCTCCTGTGTGCCTCAGAGCTCTCATGGGTGAGGTGGACAGCGCTTCCTTCTGGTGTGTTTGAGACCTGTGAATAGCCAGGTTAGCAGGGCTGAAAGGATGTTGTGGATGGCGGGTTTCCAGAAGCAGGTGGGAGGGCTTTTCAGGAGCCCAGGCACAGGGCTTCTGTTTACAGCTCACAGCAATTGTTCCAAGTGGACACTGCTATTATATGCATGTCGCAAGGAGGAAATGGAGGGACAGGCAGATTAAGTCATTTGTCCAATGAGGTCACATGACCAGCATAGAGTGGGGCTGAGATTTGAACCCCTTTGTGTCCGGCTTCAGCCATTTCCCTCATATACTGGACTGTACTGCCCCTAATGTTCAAGAAGCTGTTACTGCTGTGTTAAGAATAATCAACCCAAGAATCCCAAGTGCAGACAAGTGTGTGTAGGATCCTGGGCTGAAGGGTAGGTACCTTCTTTTAGGAGTTAGGAAGAGCTTTCTATGAGAAGGAAGGTGATTGTGAGAGCCATTTCTAAGTGAGGAAAGAAATGGGCGCCGCGGTGAGCAGGACCAGAAACTTGGGGCTTAGGGAAGATGGAGCCTGGGGCAGAGCGGTCTAGACCTGGGGCTGTGAGGGGTGGGGGAGGAGGCTAAAACACCACCCCCTGACCAGGGGAGACCGTGGGAACGGGAGACTTTGAACTTGAACCCGACGGCCTCCCGGCACTCCAAGGCTGTGAGCAGCATGGAAAATGGAACTTTGGTGGTTGAGGTGACATCGGTCACTGGGGTGAGGGGATGCCACAGAGGCTAAGGGAGGGCACTGCCAGGGTGGGGCTTGTAGTGATAATTGTAGAACTGATGAGGAGAAAGAGCAGGTTGGGCAACTGGCAGTAACCACAACACAAACACAGCCGTCTAATAATTTTTAACAAGAAACTTTGTGAATGGTTGTGCTCCCCGGAGTTTTTCTCAAGACTACCGACTCCGCAGCTGAAGTCTAGGTTATAGGAGAGGCTTGCAAAGTGGGGTCTGGTCCTCACTGAAGCCCACTGCACATACTTGCTACTGCTGAGAGGCACCTAGACTAGACATGGAGGGGAAAATGTCTTCCTTTCCATCAATAGATTTTTTTTGTTTTGGTTTGGTTTTTTTGAGACAGGATCTTGCTATGTAGTTCAGGCTGGGCTTGAACTCATGATGTAGCCTAGGCTGGCCTCAAACTCTCAGGGATCCTCCTGCCTCAGCCTTCTGAGTGCTTGGATTACAGGCATATGCTATCATGCCTGGCCTTCAGAATTTTATTGTGCACTTACTGTATGCTACATACTGTTGTTGGGGGCAGGGATACAATGATGAATGAGTCAGTTTTTCAAAGCCTCTTGAGGGACACAAGCACATAAAATAGTAATAGCAATACAACATTTTATGAACTATAATAATACCAGCAACAATGATAATAATAGCAACAGCCATCTTTTGTCAAGGACTATGTGCCAGGCAAAGTGCTGAGCCTTATAAATGTAGAGGGTCATTTAATCTTCACAATGTCCCCAAGAGGAGGCAGGTCCTATTATTGCCTCCTATATTACAGATGAGGATTGGAAAATTAACTGTCTTGCCTAAGATCAGATGGGGGAAGGGCCTGTTTTGGCCAACACACCGTCCTGTCTCCAAGTCAGAATGAGGAACAGGGAAGAGAGGAACAGGACTGGAGGGGCAAGATGCTGGGGAAGCTGGCACCCAGACTACGTGTTATGAGCTGTCATCTAGGGGCCTTGTGGGAGAACCCCCAGGCAGAGGGCGAATGAGTGTCCTATTTTGAAGCAAAAACACATGCAAAGGCCTGGAGGGGGCAAGAGAATGGTGTTTGTAGGAAGAACCAGAACTCTGGAGTGAAGGTTTGGTGGTATGGGAGCTGGTGGGAGATGAGCCTGGGTATAGGTTGGTCCCAGATGGCAGAGGGCTTGGATGCTGTGCTGTCTCTGTGCAAGAGTCTAGACGTGGTCCTGAAAGCAGCGAGGCACCACTGGAGGATTGGGGATGAAGAATGACGAGGCTCCCGGACACGTGGGAGGCAGGGATGGCGGGAGATCCTGGAGAGCAAACGAGGATGTGGGCTGGATGTCACCCTTGCCTGGCAGGCAGGGGCTGCCCCAGGAGGCAATTACTCTGCTTACTCTTTTTTTTTTTTTAACCAAGAATAAAAGAAACCTACCTCATAGGTTACTGTAGGGTTGGAAAGGGGAGTGAAAGGATCCGACTTCCAGTCTCTGAAAGAGCATTTGGCAGATGAGCAAATTTTCATGATCTCTACAAGGTAAGCCAAGTAGAACAGTGGGTGACATGCGCCCCATGGGCCCAGATGTACCTTGGAGAGTGTGCTCAGCGTGGGTGATGTTTTGGAGCTAAGACCAGAAGTCACATTCTTACCATATCCCTGTCGAGGTTTTACTTTCTGTGAGCTGGAAATCAGGAGACCCAGACCCCAGGCCTTGTCCCAAGGGGCCTACAGGAAAATTGCAGGCTCCCTTTCCGGAAGTTTCATGTAAACAAGACAATTCTTGCTGGTTAGCCTGCCTGGAGCCGGGGACCGGAAGTTACAGGGCTGGCCTGTCATGTAGACTTCAGGAGACCTGTTCCCTGAGATACCTTGAAATGACAATCACGACCCCACATGGGTTCAACCCCTCCACCCAGTCTGGAGCTCAGCAGGATGGGTTCAAATTTAACTTCGTTATATACTAGCTGTGAATCTGGGCTGTTCATTTAACAGCTCTGTGCTCCATTTTCTCACCTGAAAAGTGGGGGAGATAAGAGGGTCACTGTGAGTATAGACAAGGTTGTATACACTGGGTGCTGGATCTAGTGCCTGGCACGTGTCAGCACTCTGTAGCCATCTGTGTTTATTAGAAGGCCTCTCCGTGGGCCTGGATCTGCTACCTTCCTGAAGCCGCAGAGTTAGTCAAGAGACCAGGATGCCACTCACAGCTCTGACCTTGAGCAAAGGTTTCCTGATCTTTGATGGGTTCTAGGACAACTGGAAGACTGGGGGCCCCTCATCCCAGAGCCTCTGGGGTTCTGACAAGGCCCTCAGCTGCATCTTGGACGAGCAGTCAGGAACCCTGATTCTGGCCTCAGCTTGTTCCTATTTTCTGTGTGTCTCTCCCACGATCCCTCTTTCCTACAAGGTAAAGCTGTGACACTAGAACAACAAATGCTGGAGTTCCCCCAGGTCT
>PVJO010024381.1:0-24469 GCA_004026905.1 Hystrix cristata | reverse complement strand
GCAATTGGCAGAATACACCTAATACTTCTTTTTTATTCCACAGTTGGTATGTAATACACAGGTAACAGGCAAAGGCCATATTTTTGTAATTTTATTATCTATTGTTTCTGGAAAAAAGTCAAACCGGAAATTACTTTGTGCACATTTGTACTAAAGAAGATGTCTACGATATGAAGATTTTTGAATGTGCATTTCTTAAAGTTGATTTTTTTACAATAACACACAAAACCTAAAATTTATCATCTTTACTGTTTTAGTAAATAAATGTTTTTAAAACCTTAATTATATAGTACATCACCATCATCAATCTCCATAACTTCTCATTTATAAAACCAAAAATCTATACTTACTAAACAACATCTCTATTTCCCTACTCTTCTCTTGCTTGGGGGAAGCATTTTAATTTCTGTGTCTATGGTTTCAACTGTTCTTGCTCTAGCACTTAAGTGGAATAACATTATCAGAATAGCCTGACTTTTTAAGGATGATAACAATCCATTATATTTATACATAAACAAAATCTCTTGTAGAGAGCAAATCTTTGCATTATGTTTTTATTCATTCTACAAATCTCTTTGCCCTTTGATTGGAGAGTTGAATTCTTTTACATTTAACGTGATTACTTATAAGAAGCGATTTGCCATTTTATTATTTTTATATGCCTTATAATGCTTTTGCCAGTTTTTGTTTTTTTGTTTTTTTGTTTTTTTTTTGTTTTGAGACAGAGTCTGGCTAGGTAGTTCCGGCTGGCTCTGAACTCACCATGTAACCCAGACTGGCCACAAACTCACAGCAATCCTCCTGCCTCAGCCTCCCCAGTGCTAGGATTACAGGCTCATGCCACCATGCTCAGCTTTTGCGAGCTTTTTGTCTCGTTCCCTGCGTTAATTTCCTTTTTGTGTTTAGTAGAGTTATGAAAGGAAATATTTAAATTTCTCACTTCATTTTGTGCATGTTTTGTAGCTATGAGAATTGCACTTAACATCCTAAAGCTATCTTAAAAGTTATCTTTAGAGTTAACATCTTAAATTCTAATTTAAATTTATATCAGCTTAATTTGCAATAACATAAAAATACTCTTCTCCCTTACATATCTCTCACCACCCCTTTTATTTGTCATTGTCACAAAAATCACATCTTTATACCTTGTGTGGCCAAAAACATACACCAAGAACTTATTTATAGATATTGGTTTCTTAAATTGTGCCAAATTCAAAATATAGTGTTATAAAAGATGATTTCAAATAACCAGCTTTCGACTAATAATTGTCTTTTAATGCATTAGTTTCTTAAATCATGTAGAAGAAAAAGTGCAGGTACAAACAATTGTTTTTATTAACTTTCATAATTGTTAACATTTACTTTTATTGGGATATTTCTTCCTGTATGTTAAACTTACTATCTTTACTGTTTATACCTCACTCTGAATGTCTTACAGTGTAAATCTATTGATAGTGATTGTTTTAAAGAATTCCCTGGGAATTCCTTAGTTTCTTTTCCACTTTTGAGAGATTGTTTTGACATGGGAGTCTAGTTTGATAGTGTTTTTAATCACTTTGAGTATAATCCCCACTGTCTTCTGGTCTCAAAAGTTTGTTATGAAAAATGTTCTAATGTATTTCAAGGCTTCCTTATAACTGGTGAGACACTTCTCTCTCCTGACTTTCAAAGTTCACTCTTTGTCATTCAAATATTTGAAATCTTTCATGTATACTAGTTTGTTGGAATATAACTGGATATACAGAATGTGGCAGCTATCTATAATGGAATAGTATTTAGCTATAAGGAAGGACAAATTAGAGTCATTTACAGGAAAATGGATGGACCTAGAAAATATAATGTTGAGTGAAGTAAGCCAGACTTGCAAGCTGGAATACCTGATGGTATCCCTCATTTGAGTGGGACAAAATACAAATAAAAGACAATGATAAATAATGGATACAAAAAATCAAGGGGCCAGATCTCACCCAATAGCCAAAAGGTCCAAGGGAATAAGAAGAGGGCAAAGGGGGAGGGGAATGAGAATTCAGAGGAGTAAAGGTATTCTAAAAACAGGAACCTAATAACCCAAATTTAAAACAGTAACACATACACTAGGTACTACAGTCAACTTTATGTAGTTGCAACTTATTACTGAATCTATGTGGTTGTTTATATTGCTCATGGTCATAAGCAAAAGGCACAATAATATATTGTGGCCTGTAAGTTTGTGCAATTTTGAATGCTTTAATAAAAATCTATAAAAAAATAACTTATGAACTGTAGACTTGAGACCTCTGCATTTTACTGTATATAAATTATATTTCAATTTAAACATAGAAAAATAAGACCAGATTACAGCACACACACACACACACACACACACACACACACAGACACACACAAATAGATTTAAAATCAATGTGTGTTAATGTAACTCTTTTTATCTTTTTCAAAGTTCCTATTTTTGCACCAAACTTGGGAGATTTTTATCTATTGCTTTTACACTCAGTCTCTGTTTTATTCTTTCTCCTCCTTCTAGTTCTTCTGCAGCATGTATGTTGCTGTCCTTGATGCTGCTCTAACGATCTCTGAAGCTCCACTTACTTTACAGTTGTTGTTTTTGTTCCTCTGACTCCGTAATTAATATTTTTAATCTCAAAATTTACTAGTTTTGTCTTATGTTTGTTCAAATTGGCTTTTTAATTTATCTAATTAAATTTTCATTCATTTATGGTAATATTCACCCCATAATTTCTTTTTGGTTTATTTTTAAACTTTTATCTGTGTATTGATATTTTAACTTCATTCATGTCATCTTAATATGTCCATATTTTCGTTTAGATTTCCTGACATTTTTAATATGATTATTTTAAATTATTTCTCCAATCTTACTTTTTTCTTTTTTAGAGAAATTTCTGTTTTTTTTTTCCTTTGAATGGTCCCAAACATCTCATATTTTTGTATGCTTTGTGATTTTCTTTTGTTGAATGCTGCACATTTGAACTTCTCAACATAGTAATTCTAGAAATCATATTTCCTCTTTTCTCTAAGGGCTTGCTTTTGTTGTTATTGTTGTTTATTGTTTTCTTTTTATTTGCAGGAAGATACTAAAATTGTTGCAGGAAGATTTTATGCTAAGAATTAGCCTGACATATAAATTTAGAGATTTCTCAAGATTTTCTCAAGAATGAAATAAAGTGTGTTGAATTGACTACTAGACCTTTAAACTCACTTGAAGTCATTTCAGTCAGAGAAGGAGGACCAGTGATTAATGTCCACCAGCCTATTCATGGGAACTTCTGTGACCAAAAACTGCAATCAGAGGCCAGAGCAGGGATCCCTGATATTTGGATTAGAATTCTTTTTGCCACTCTGCCGCCACAAGCTGCATGCAGCTTCTCATAGCACATGCATAAGGTGGCCTGCTATCAGAGTGGGTTCATGAAATGGGTGATTGCTACCTTGTCAAAAGCAGCATTCACAGAAATTAATAGAAACCTATCAGCTGTGCCTTCCCTTGGCATTTGTAAGACTTCAAAAGGCTCTGTAATTCTAGATTTTGCCAATGCAATTACAGTCTAGGCAGGGAGCAGATTCCTTGTGTTCTCAACTCCATCTTTCCAGAATCCTCTTTTAGACATGCACTTTTAAACACTTGGTTAGTATTTTTGTATGTTTACTACTTTTGTTAGATGAAAAGAGATTCTTGAATACATTTTTCTTACTCTGGTAGTGCTACATTTTGCTTAACTACAAAATATATGACTTACATAAACATGTACTTATGCATTTTTTTGCAGATAATAGAAACTTTTCCTCATCCATTCCATGGATTTTGCATTCTAACATAGTTAATGAATAGGGGGGTATCAGATATACAAAAGAAATAATTCAAACTCATCCTCACCATTATGATTTTATTTCTGGTAAAGGTTTTTTTTTTACCTGAGATTTCTTTTTAAATTGTCAGATTTATTGTGTAACATTTTCAATTATGGCCAGAAAATACAATTACACTTATGATTACATTTGAAATAAAATACTGACGTTATCATTGTCTGGCCTGACATTAGTCGTGTAGGCGATTTATTATTAAAGTAAAATACTACTATAAGTGAACCTTATTAATGAACTTGATGTTCTGTTCAAATTCAAAATTTTATTCTTCTGTAGAGTACTACAACAGTGTTGCCAAATCATTTCTTTGAAGTGCTATTTAGTTTATCTTGAATAGAATTTGAAATTTAAATTTTAGTTGAGACAGGGATGAGTATATTTCTGAGGAATCACGTACAAAATAAAAACAAGCAGAAAAGAGACAAAGGAACTGCAGTTCAGGGGAATAATCAAAGTTACCCAAGGTAATCCATGTTTTTACTCCGTAATGCTACTCCCCAGGCTAGTCTGTGCTTCCTAAACTTATTCGTTGTTTCCTTTCAAGATGATCACACCCAAATCATTTCCTGATAATTTGAAGTCCCCAAATTAACCTAGCTAAAAAATTAAAGGGAAGCAACCTGAAATTAGGATGAAGAAAAAGAATCATTGAGTTCAAAGAATGTTCTTAGATGAAGAACATTCTCAGAAGCATCTCAGATCACCCAATTTAAGGTTACCTGTGAGAACACAGATATATCCCCAACCGTAGATTACAGTACAGCTCACTTTTGAGTGCCTGCACTGTGTTTTCTCTGTAAATATACACTTTTTAATTCTGTTTGATATATTTGTCTATAATTCTCATCAGTGTATCCTGGAATTCTTTTCCTTTGGGGAGTTGAAAAGACTTTGTGTGTGTGCGTGCATGTGTGTGTGCGTGCGTGTGTGTGTGTGTGTGTGTGTGTGTGTGTGTGGTGTATTAAGGAAGAATTGAGGTCCAGATCGCCTCTATGAGAAATTCTTTGGACTCCATCCAGTGACATTCTCACAACTTTTTCAACTTAATATTATTAGGTTCCCCCATAATGTTCATTATAATGTGTCACTCAAAATGAAAAAACCTGTTCAAATGCTGAATTTAATTAATTACAACCAGCTAATATTCTTTTGACAAAAATAGAACATAACCCTTGATTAAATAAAGTGTATTTATTGATAAAAGAGTATTATGCAGATTAATTGTGATACATTGACTTGAGTAGGTAAACCTAAGGGAGTAGGTACCCAAAAGAGTGATATGTTGACTTGAGTGAGTACCCAAGAGATCAGTAAAATATGCTTTTGGGCATGTCTGGGTGGGTCATGGATCATGGGCTCTATATACAATCCCTGGTCTCTTCCTGTCTGGCAGTGTTCTTGCGCTCTGCTGTTTTATACCGTGATCTAGGTATCTTTGTTCTGCCATACTCTTCTGTGATAATATTTCTGCCTTGGAGTCAACCTACCATAGACTGACTCCCCTGAAACTGTAAGCCAAATTAAAAATCTCCTTCTTCAGTTAGTTGGGCATATTGATTAGTGTGCATCAGTGATGAGAACACTTATTGATACAGAGAATTAATTACAGAGAAGTGAGGTCATTGCAGTGACTGCACACAACTATGTAATTTAGATACCTTTGGAACTGCTTTGTGGCAGAAGTTTGAAAAGTCAGAAAATGCTGGCTAGTAGAGCACTAGAACATGTAATCAGAGTCATATGTGTGATTCTCGTCAGAGTTCAAAAGACCAGAAAGCTGGTAACAGTGAAGACAGTAAAGACCAGGTTTAGGAGGTTTAAATCGAGAACAAGGATTGCATTGGCAATTGGGTTTCAGGCTATTGTTACACGCTAAAATAAAATTTGTGTACACATTGCCTGTATCTTGATACTTTAAGGGAAGGGAAATGAAGCTGACTTTAAGGGGTACAAACTAATTCATCTGGTGGAGGAAATTTCAAAGCAACCCAATATTCAGGCTGTGACATGGGCGCAGTTGGTAGCTTGTAACCAGATTTACATTTAGAATTAAGGGCAAGCACAGAGCAGAAAAATTGCAAGCCATAAATTTTGACCCAAAATATATAAAGTTGGGGCCAAAGTAGGTGTGGTTGCTAAAGGGATTAGTGCCATTAAAAAATAAAAATATGAAAAAAAATAAAATAAAATAAAAATAAAAATACAGAGAGAAAGAGGAAAATGCCTTCGTGGCATCTCAAGAATCTGTAAGACCTCACTGATTATAGCCTCAAAGGTGAATCTGAAACTTTCATTTGAGAAGAGATTTATTTCCTGGGAGCCTACTTCAAAAGGGCTTCCTGAGGAACTGATTTCCTAGGATACATTTCACTGTGTTCATCCATCTAGGCACTGAGGTCTCCATAACCATCATCCGTGGGGACCTTTCTACTGTTTCCACTGGACAAAGACCTTGTCATCGGTCATGTGATGCTGGTTTTACTGGCATACTGAATGCAAGAGTTGTGGGGTTAGGAAGGCTTCCACCCAGAATCAGAAAGAACTTGGAGGCCAGGAAGGAAGCTGCAAGAAGTCAGTGAATAAAGACATGCAAGTGAAGTAGAAACTGAAGAACAGAAATTTTGTTTCTTAACATAATATTTATTATACCCCTTTGTCCTTATTTACACTTAGGGTTTCTCATATCAGAGAAACAATTCAATGTGTACTTATAAGCATCTGATTCATTTTACTTAATAGTATGTTCTCAAGGAACATCCATTTACATACAAATGACTCTAGCTCCTTTTTATGGCAGAGTAGTACTCCACTGTGTAGAATAACCACATCTTCTTTAGCCATTCATCAGTTGTTGGGCATTTAGGTTGTTTCCAAGACTTAGCTATTACAAATTGTGCTGCTATGAACACGGTTGTGCATATATCACTGTGGTAGTATTCAAAAGAGAGGAGCACTAGATAGGGAAAAGGAGGATAAAGAAGAAGGTTAAAAGAAAAGTAAGATAAAAGGGAAAGAAATAGAAAAGTGTAAATAAACTTCTTGTAAATAGACAAGGGTGGGTGAATGGAAGGGAAGGGAGGGGAAAAGGGGGGAAAAGCCAAGATACATCATGTACAGGTACAAAATAACTATGTTGATTATGATCATTATGTATACAATGCACCAATACATGTTCTTGGTAAAAATAAAATAAAAAAATTTTAAAAAAAGAAATTTTGTTTCTTTAAACAAATATAAAGAGAACTGCCTTGAACACTTACCCATGTCCTCTCTCTTCTTTTTTTTCTTTTTTTTTCCTTTCTAGAGACCGAGCCTGCTAGAACTTACACCTCACCATACGCGCCTCAGACGTCTGACATGGAGCTACAGGATTTTAATGTTTGCTCTGCTGGATTTCAATATCACTTGGCCATAATCTCCCCTCTCCCAATCTGTACATACCCATTTGCTATTTAGTCTGCTAGAGGGGATACTGGCCTCTTGCCTCCCAGAATCGTGGTCTCCTTGCCATTACAGATCTCTACATACCTACTCTGAGGACCAAGTATCACTCAGAACGTGGGGTCACAATCTGAATGTACAGATGCAGAGAAGCAAATTGTAAAAGAAGTAGAAATATAGAAGAAATGTTTCAGGAGGGGAAAAAGAAAGCATGAGGGAGGAATCTCATTTGAGAAGCATGTAGAAAGATAAAAAGAATAAGTAGATCAAGCATGCCTGCAAAACATTGGCACGTTAAAAATAATGTTAAAAAATCATTTCCAGCAAACACCTGGTGTGGCCTTCCACAGGCTGCTTCTTCTTCTTTTTTTTTTTTTTTTCTTTTGGTACTGGGAATCAAACTCAGGGCCTCATGCTTGCAAGGCAAACACTCTAAGCACTGAGCTAAGCACTGAGCTAAATCTCCAGCCCAGGCTTCTTTAAAGAGAACACCTGTCTATCTACCTATCACAAACTCAACTCTCTCCACAATTCTGGTCACAAACCAAACTGGACGAGAAATGAATGAAATTTTCCCTTACGGTCAACATTAAACCTAACCTTTGAATTTGAATCATTTCTCGTCTCACTTGGTTTCTATCCAGAATCATGGAAAGAATCAAGTTTGTGAACCAAGGTGCCACTTTATCTATCTATCTATCTCTTTATCTGTCATCTGCCTATCTATCAATTCCAGTAACTGAAAAATAAACAGAATTTTAAAATACTACCTTAAAATGTCCAGTAAATGATACCCATTCCCTACTTAAGTAGGGAAGGAGACAGAGGGAGTTAGGGTATGCTAATGGGGACTATTCTGAACATTTCTCAATTTTAGTGCCAGGAATATAACAGTTGGCAGTTTTTAGACTGTAGTTTTATTCAAAATGATATTGTTTTACCTCCGTTTTATTCCAGTTGTTGTGCTGAAAACAAGGAGCTTATTGAACAAAGCTCATGAAGCGGTAGCTAAAAGTAAACATTCAAACAATGAAGTAAACACTATATAATACTTTTTTCATGAATTATGCACATAGAAAGAGACTTAACTTAGTATGAAATCACGGTAATTTCTCAGCAGAGAAAGAATCTTTACTAATTTTTGAAAACCAACAGAGATATCCATATGTATGATGTTCTTGAGGCAGCTGTAAAAGTTACTACAACTTTAATGGCATGAGGAACACAAATTTATTTTCTCAGAGTTCTCAGTGTGTTTGCATGGCTATGTTCCCTCTGAAATATGTACAGAATATTAACTCAATTTCTTCTCTTCAATCTCTACCTACATCTTCACATAGTCTTTGTTCCTGGTGTGTGTCTCCTTCTGTCTTAATAAAATCCCAGTTTTTAAATTTAGGATGAACTCCAATCCATGATGATGTCATCTTCACTTGATTTTACCAGCAAATAAATCATCTCCAAAAAAACTCACATTCGCACATGCCAATGGTCAGAACTTGAATATATTAAAGGGAGATTCAATTCAGACAGATGTCACAACAATTATCTGCTGAAAGTTATTTTGACTTTTTACTGAATTGAATCTCTTTCTATGGAAAATAACATAACTTTTGAGGACACAACTCAGCGTGCTACACCATTAAACAAATTATTTCAGAGATAGGGTTTGAATATAGTGATACAATCAGGTTAAGGGAAATATGAAAAGGGATACACTTGAGTTCATACCTAATACAGTATACAAGAAAATTCACATCTTAGGAATTAAGCAAAGGCAGGTCATGTGAAGTCATAATTATGTCTATGGGACATAACTACGGGAGATACTGCAAATAAGTGTGGAAAATAATGACACAGGGAAGAGAATACTGAAGTTGTGGCTTTCTGAAGAATAGATTTATGAAGAATAGATTTGGATGATACATAAAAGGGTGAGAAAAGATTGCACATACATATAAGTTTGATCAAGCAAGAGATGAATACATGACAAGATGAATGGGGGTTTTACATAAATTACAGTTAGATGTTAGAGTCGACGGAACTCATTGCATAACTGAACATAGAGCTGAACAAAAGAGGCAGGAAGTACTCAGCTTCCCTGTACTGGTTATCATCTACTACTGATACTAATAAAGAAGGAGAAAAAGAAGATGAGGGGAAGAAGGAGGAGAAAAACGGTGATCAGGGTGTTAGAAAAGAGGAGGAAGACAAGGAGAAAGACAAAAAAGAGAAGACCAGGATGAGAAAGAGGAGGATAAGGAGGAGAAGGAAGATATTGGTGGTGGTGCCATTGGCAATAATAAGGAGCCAGTGCATTATATTTCACAAAATAAATTAACTATAGTATCTGATTTAAAAATTTTCAAATTTAAAGCAAAGAGAACATGTAGATTTCTTCTTAGACTCTTGAAAATTGTTTGAATCCCTTTGGTAAGGACAAAATACACGATAAACTAGAGCTTTCTTTTCAGTGCCTTTATCCTGGTTATTCCTGCCTCGATGTTAAGTTATTGCTGTTTTTCATTTGTATATTTGCTTCTTCCTTTCTCCCCCACCCCTGTGTATTTGGATTTTTTTTTTGGGGGGGTGGTTCTTTTTTCATTTTTGGTTTTTCATCTAAGCTTAGTTGGCCTACTTTTATTTTGACTTAGTAGTTGACAACCTATAAAGCTATTTTCTTACACACAATTCTACAGAGATCCTACTATGCATGTCCCCTGACATACACGTGTAGCATCCCTTCATTTGAATGCAGGGAGAATCTGTGAGTCAAATGAGATGTCACACCCATACTTGTGATTTTCAATGATGTTATGAACTAAAGGCTTGTGGCATTGTCAAAATTTACATCCTGAGATCCTGTCCTCCAATGTTGTGGCATTTGGAGGTGGGGCCTTTGGGAATACTAAGGTTTAGATGAGATCATGAACACGGTCCGTCCATGACAGGATCGCGTCCTCTTGTGCAGAGGAAGATGGGAACACTCTCTTGTGCTCTTCCATGTGGGGACGGAGTGAGAAGCTGGGAAAAGGACCTTGCCGAGATCTTAATCTGCTGCCCCTTTAGCCTAAATTCCGCAGCTTCCAGAAAAACACAGTTGCTGTTTAAGGCAGTTTACCGAATTCTGTTACAGCAGACTAAGCAAACTAATATAAGTGCAAAAGAGATTTTTCACAGTTAATCCAGGTCTGTAATCAACTTTTTTGAGTCACTTAGAAGAGAAATTATTCTGGATCGATTTGACCTAATCACATGCACTCTTAAGAAACAGGAAGCAGCATCCGAAGCACTGTACTGGCTGGAAAATGTAAAAGGTCACACTCAGTTCCCTATGAAAGGGACAATATAGGGAGTTCATACTTAATATAATTTTTGGAAGTTGTGATCTACTCCAGGGTGACAGCCAGTAAGAAAATAAAACATCAGTTCCACAATCACAAGGGACGCGGTACTATCAACCATAGAGTGTCCCTCAGAAAAGAACAGAAATATGATTCATTTTAAGCTGATGAGATTCAGAAAAGAGAACACAAATAAATGTATGTCTAGACATTTGAACTACAATAACTTTGAGATGTTAAATCACTATCAGTTTAACTTCCTAATTCGTGGTAATTTGTGACAGAACAACATAAAACCCGTAGAGGTGGTGAACCACTTCCCACTGTGTCAGAAGTGCTGCCTTGATGGGGTCAATATGCAAATTCACCAATCTTAATCCCTTGAACTGATTTGATATTTAGAGATATTTGAACAATTATTAGTAATTTTTCACATGAAAAGCTATTTTCTATCATATTTAGTTACTCTACCTTTCATTTGTTTCTTTGTTTTTTGAGACAGGGTCTCGCTATGTAGCTCAGGCTGACCTTGAACAAACTATGTAGGCTGGGTGGTCTTGAACTCAAGGAAATCTTCCTGCCTCAGCTTCTCAAGTGCTGGGAATACAGGCGTGTGCCCATGCCCAGCTAGTTACACAGTCTATGACCCACACAACAAGTTATTGTATAACTTGATTGCTCTCAATAACAAAATCAATTCCAATTTATGGACAAGGAATTATTTTTCAAAATTAAATTCCTTGCTCTATATTAATATATGTTTTATACATATTTGGTATTCAACATATTGAAAAGTATTCATAGCTTTCCCTATAAATTGGTAGTTGGTATCACTTCCAAAACTACCAAGCCTCTAAGCATAGTGACACTTGAAGCATTGGTTTCTTCTTATTTCAGTAGCATGAAAAAAGAGCGACAATATAGAAATAGTTTTAACTTTAAGACTAATTTCATGGTGAGACACAAACCAACTCATATTAATTAAATCTCATTGTTGTGTTTCCTGTAGGTGATAGTGATTGAAGAACTGTCAAATAATTATATACAGTTAGAGAAAATATCATTATAAAAATAGGCTCAAGATAATCTATTCTCTTCTTATTATTTTTTCCCAAGGAGAAGCTCACATTTATCTTAATGTATTTTTTAAATTTTGTTAAAAGTTACAATCAGATCCTGATTCAACAATACCATACCATTATACTTTATCCCAAATAGTCAAGTAATAATAGGCATATTTAAAATATGAGAGGGCAAGCAATATCTTTTCCTCCAAAGGTGTATATCTTACAGCTCCTTTTAAAATTTGTTTTTAAATTTCAGATCTCAAATTTTATGGTTTGGCTAAATTACAGCTTTTGAGAATTTTTGTCCACCATATAGTCAAACTCTAAAATACATAATCTGATACTTAAAAGCAAATTTCATGATACAAAGTATTACAGTTATATGTATATATTTACATGCATATTTATATATTTATATAAGAAACTTCAAATATGATAATGTGATTTTTGCTAATGAATCACACTGCAGAGAATATAATGGTATCTAAGACAGCTTATGGTTCAATTTAATAAAAATATAGTAAAAATGTATAGAAAACTCATAGGGAAACTATGTAGGACATATACAGAACTAGAAAAACTCAAGTTTTATTTGTTCAGTGAATGTTGCTTTCAAAGATTATTTAATGGTTGCTTAAATAATTAAAATAATATTTGAGCACATAAAATTTAATATGGATCTATACTCTTCTCATATGGAATACCATATTATTCTATGTTTGTTTATTTTCATATTTGACTAACATTCAGTGGTATAATTTCAGTTTTAACATGGCTACCAATAGTTTCAAATTTCAATATAACATAGATAATATTTGCAGTGACTGTTGATTACCAGAAAATTTTAAAAAATCAAAATTCTAATGAAATAAAATGTCTATAATCTACAATTCTGATAAAACATGATAAAGTTAGTTCTCACAATCAGGAAGCCCTCTAGAGGTATAGATTCCTGTTTCACTGTGGTTATATTATCTGAAGAATTCTATGAAAGCTACTGAGTAGATTGTGAAGTGGGACTTGACACCCGAGTATTGGAGGAAGTGGCTGCTCTAAAGAGTGTCCTAAATGATTTTGTCATAACCTTTCTAACTCTCTAGACCCATAACCACCACACTTCCCAGTGACCAAGTTACCCCCATACTTAGTACGATTTATCATTAGTTTTTGTATGATAGGGAGCCATAGTTTGCAACTTCTTCCTTTACCATCAACTATGGTGTCGCTATTGCTGTTAGAATTATAAATCAGCTCCACGATTTTATCTTCAGATGCTGCTTTATAGGGAGATATTGAAAATTATGCTCTTAAGAGTCCTCCAAAATCTAAACCAGAGAAGAGGAACATGTGCTTGCAAATCCTGGCAAGAGTGAGGGAAAAAGAGAGAAAGGAGAAAAGAAAAAAAACTCCATTGGCCAGTGCATGGTAAAAATTTAATTACTTTCAGGATCATCTTATGAAAAGTATAAACGATTATTGCTGCCAAAGCGATTCAAATGGGGAATAGAAGATTGTTCTTTGCTTTGTCTATTTCCCTGTACACAGAGATTTGCTTCGCGGTTGCTCAGTTACGGATGCACGGCAACCAGGGGTCCTCATGATGTCTGACCCCTCGGCCTCCTGAGCACGTCCCACAGAAGACCAGCAGCTTGCACAGCATGAATACAAGGAAAAATGTGTGGTCAGGCAGGGCCCACAGGAAGAAGACAGTCAATGTAACTGCTACTGTGGTCGCCGAGGTTGGAACCAACACCGCACAGCCTCCAGAAAGAAGAATCCAAGAGGACTAAGAGCTCCAGGAGATCAGACGTGTCTCACACACCCCCTAGACTGTCTCAAATAATTCATGGTCCTCAGAAATAGCTTCTGACTATGTTTGTTATAATCAAATAATTTGAACTCAAATAGATCTTTATGAATATATAGATTATATCTTCTATAGATTATATATAAAAGTTGAAATATTTTTCACCATTACTATAGGTAAATTTTATAGACATTACTTACCATTAAGGAAAAGAAGCTATGATTGGACATTTCTGTTTCATAATAATAGAACCTAATGCCTTCTACCAACACCCATCAGTTTGCTTTGACTTGTCCATAACTCCTTTTAAACACAGATACACTGTTTACTTCCTGGCCATTGAAACCCTGTCATTAGTCCTTCGTCTTGTCTTCTATTTCACATCATTTTTTCTGGTTTATATAATAATGACACACACATACACACACCATATCTATTCTTGAATTGGAAATGTCTTAAGTAAAAATAAATAAATAAATAAATAAAATGGGACTAGGGATTTAGCTCAGTGATTAGAGCGCTTACCTTGCAAGCACAAGCCCTGAGGTTGATCCCCGGCACCCCCCAAAAAAAAAGAAAATGTCTTAAGTAGAATAGTTGTATTTCGATGTTAAAAGCCTCATGTGGTCATAAGTGGGGCTTTTTCATGGGTGGGTGGATCTAGAGTGTGACTGTTTCATGGAGCAACGATAAGGTTAAAAATGGTGGGATTAAGGGTGTGTGATTAGTAAATTTGTCCACTGAATGGTTTGGCATCTACCCTAAACTGGGTAGCCTAGATAGAACATAAAAGGGCCAGAATAGAAGCTACTATGGTTGTTTTTGCTATCTTCTGGCTGCCATGAACTGTTTATCCTCTGCTATGCCCCTCTGCTCTGCTGCCTTCCCTTAGAGCCAACAGACTGAAACTTCTACATACTGTGAGCCAAATAAACCTTTCTTATTTTAACTTTGGGTAGCTTGTCCTAGCAGCGAGAAAAGTTAACTAAGACAAGGGTAGATCTCAAGTTTCCTCAATTCTTCTCATGCACGATTTGATAATATTACAAATATCATTGGAAAGGTCACACATCGAAAATGTCATCCTGGCAAGTAACAATATCAGTTTAGACAGATATAATAGATATATCTCTGAGAATCTAGATAGGAAATTGCAGGAAGATTCTGCTTGGAAGCTCCACCCCATCTGGAAAGATTTTCTGAGCTCTGAACTGAGATGCATTCTGAAACTTAGGCATCTCTTGCCCCTGCTGCCTATTTGTAAACAATAAACTCACTTATATGACTTTCTGTGTTAGAATTCCGTCTCACTCTTTTGAATGAGTTGCAAAGTTGCAAAGCAAAATACACTGATCTCATTGAGTGAAACCTATTTGCACAAATGTTTTTCTTTCTTCAGAATCTGAAATCTAGCTATAACCTCTAAGGAAATACACATGTATTTTTATTTAGTTATCTATTATTATGCTTTTATATTTAAGTATTAAATCTTAAACCATGTATTCTTTATAATTTTATTAGTTTATATGGCTATAAAACAACAGCATTTGCTAATTTTTAAACTACTGTTTCAGAGATGACTACAGTCCCAGAAATTATGCAAGATAAAGATTGAAAACGTTACAGTTCCTGTAGAGAAATCATCAGAAATTTGTTTTCCAAGAGATGTATACTCTGGTACAACGCAGCAAAAATGAATTATGCCCAGAGAATAAGAGAAATTGGAATGTCCTGAGTGAAAGACTTCAGCTTCTCCAAACATGCATTTGGTGAAATCTGAATGGCGAGTGAGGTACAATGCTCAGCTGTGGGCAAATGCATCTATGAATGAAATCTTCGAGTATCATTTGTGATTCTAATATACCTGTGCCACTTAAAGTTCTTATCGATATCTAATCAGGGGAATTAAACAAGTTGTTTCTTTTTTTTTTTTTTTTTTTTCTTGAGACAGGGTCTTGTTGGGATTACAGCACACACCCAGCCAAGCCACCCAGCTCAAATTTTTTTAGTGCTTGTTCTAATTTTCCCAACATGAACACTGGAGATCAAGTTTATAGCAGAAAATTAAGTGTGTTTTAAGGTGGAAAAGTATATTTTTGCCTTGATATTTGATTAAAATACAAGCTAAATACAAATACTACTAGTTTTTTTTTTATAGATCACGTTCATATTTTACATACATCTGTTCATCCTCATTTATTCTTCTAGGAACTTCATCGCATATATCAATTGCCTGATTGATTTAATCTATATTTGAAACTGTTAAATAGAATGAGACGAGGTAGATAATTGATATATTTATACACTTTATAGTGTTCATATATCTTAACATTATTTACCAGAAAAATGAATTATTTTCAATATTAAAGATAATACTAAGATTTATCATAAATTATTTCAATATAAATGCTATATTTGCAGACATCAGATAGCTTCTGAAAATTCTAACTATCCTTCTTAAATTTTAAACATCTAGCAACCTAAATACTGACTTCTATATGAGCAAAACAATCTCCCTTACCTTAATAACATGGTTTGTGCAATTATTCTTGGGTCTTGTTTGAATCCTGTGATACTTACGGTTGGTTTGTTAAAGCCTTAGGAAACTTTACACCTACCTTTAAATAATTTTTTTAGGGAAAGAGCAAAACTTTATAAGGTAGATTCCAATAATTCCTTTGAGTTGCTTTCATATGGAAAGTCATCTAGGATTTCCCACAACATTATAAAATTTGATCAGTGTGGAGATTGCTTTTATTTTGTGTTTATGATTGAAATTAAGGTGCACAGGACTACATATACAACATCCTGTTAGATATACTTGCTTTCTCAATTCTAAGTATGTTCGGATAAGTATGGTACTCCTGGGAAATCCTCTTCACTTACAGATTTGTAAAATTTCACACAGTAAAATTTTAGTCAAAAAAAAAAAAAAGAAGAAACTATAAGACAGTTTCTATCTTGTGCAAGTCAAGAACACTTCTGGGAGAATGTATCTGTTTTGTCTGGACTTTACCTGCCCATCTATTATTGATCTCTTTAGCCTGAATCATCCAGGCAGGCCATGACTCTTGATAAAGCACTTGACCAGTCCCTTAGTTGCCCTTTCATTTTTTTTAAAAAAGACTAGATGCTCATTTGTCATTTATGGTATTAAAAAATACACCATAGGGTATATATGGTATATATACCATATAATGAATAAAGATGAGGATTTACTATTGCTGACATGTATTTCTATATAGTTATTTAATATTGGAATACTTTGGCTCCAAATGATGTGTATCCAATGTGTATACAATGTTGCTGTTGGGGCTGATTTAAAAGGATAATAATATTTATGATTTATTTCTTCAGTTTTGAGTAGTTTAAAAAATGAATTGAAAAAAATTAGCAAGTTACTCAAGCAAATAGACAATTTTCAGTTTTTCCTGAATTTTAGCTCAGGATTGGAGAATAAGCACTTTATAATTAAGTAGAGAAATAGGTAAATGATTATTATTATCCACTTTACGATAAAAGACTCTTAATTTCATTTTTTCTTTGTGGTAAAATTGCCATTGTCTTTGCTTTCTCATATCACTTCCTTATAAAGATGATGTTAAAGGTGAATTAATGAATGAATGAAAAAATACAAAAGGAGGAACACTTTTTTTTTTCCTTTGGAGAGGCAGGGCTATAACACAGAGTCTTTCGCGCAATAGGCAAATGTTTGATAAGTGAGTTATGTCTGTAGCCCTAAGAATATTTTTGTTATATTTTAATGTTATAAAAATTATAGATTATATGATTTCAGTTGACTAACAGAGTCTATTAAGCAGAACAATTGTAAAGCAGTCTTTATCTGGCTACAATGACATTTTCCACATATAGATTATCATCCCACATATATCATAAGGATTTGGTAAAGGGGAATCAGTAGAAATACAAAGTTGCCTGGTAACAAATGACTCTCATAGTCAGGTTATCATATCCTGTCATTGCCATTTTGTCAATTCACAGTCAATGAAATTTTATCTTCTCCCACAATTCAGATAGTGGAATTTATTTGGGATTTTGAAAAATGATTTCCTAAATTGAAAGGTAAATATCAATTTAGAAAAAGACAGCAAAGCAAGACTCTCTAGTCATTAATGTCATTTTAAAATCATTTTCAATATTAGAATGTTATTTTTATGTTACTGCAAATTTTTTGTAGTGTTATGTTTACTAAAGTTGGTACACTATCAAATCAAAAAGCTTTTATAGTAAGGATGACAGAGTTCAAATATTTGTCTTCTTCCTTTTATGACACCACTGTGTTTTGTTATTTATTTAAGCTCATGGTCGTTTTTCAAGAAAATACTAACATGGACATAATGGATTCATGGAAAATTGTTGGTTTTTTTTTTTTACAAGTGAAAGGATAAATATAAGATGTATTTTATGACTATACTGTACATATTAGTGAGCCAAACTTAATAATATATCTTTTTGAGTTTGAATGTAAATTCCAAGTGTTTTCAAATAGTGACTTGTTTAATTAAGAGAAAAATGTTCTTAAGATCAACACACTCAGTAGTGTTTGACATTCTTTCAAAATCTTGAAAGTTCAGCTTTTTGTGTCTGTTTATATTGTCAATCAGAGCACAGTGTAAGTTTTAAAGCATTGACTATATAGACAATTTATATCAAATCAATCTTCAAAATATGTGAAATATAAGGATATTATGTAATGCCTAATCACGAAAAAAAAAAAAGCTTCTTACATTTTGCTAAAACATCGACGGGCTATTTGACCATTCTCTTTAAATAAAATGATTTTCTGCAGCTGACATTTTAAAATAAACAAAATTATAAGCCTTTTTTCTGTGATACTGGCGCTTGACCCCATAACCTCACACAGGCTAAGCTACGGTTCTAGCACTGTGCTACATCCTCAGTCATTTCCTTAAACTTCACCTTGGCAAGGATTTGTCGAGTTTCTTTATAGAATGGGAATTTTTGATGCTGTGACACTATATTTTGGAATTAAGTAACTCACTTTTTGAAGGAATCTGATTGCCCCACGCCAGGCTGACCAGAGCCCACGCGCCCCAGCGCAGCTGCACCCGGTAACTCCCATCGCTATTCAGCCCTGCTGTGGATAGAAAGCCCTGCTCCCTGCACTCTGTGATCCTCCTGCTTGGGCAGCCATTTCTCCGTGTTTTCTCCTTAGCAGGTAGCTACAACTCTCCTTACTGAACTGTTCCCCCATGAGCCTGCAAAAGACCTCACATTCTTTACAAGAGTAAGTGGTCTGGTCTACGCACCAGGATGGTCCCTCTCAGGTTCGTTCTGAAATAAATCTGCCTTGCTCATACCTCTGTTTTTTAGCTCCTTTTTTTCCCCTAACACTGTGTGTATTTTACAGAGATTCACAGCTAAGAGTTTGTTTATTTCTCAGAAGAGATGATGACTTGAGCTTTTAAGAAATGCTGGAGCTGGTGAGTCTTTGAGGAAAAGAGTCTTTGCATTTCAGATTGTGTGAGGTAGCTGTGCCACCTGACAAGGAATTACTAAATTAATTGGGTTTTCTGCAGATTACATATGGATTAAGGAGATGTGTGTGTCAAATTGATAAGGGCTGGAATGTGAGGATTAAACTTGATTGTCAATGTGATTGACTTTGCAGCTTCCCAGCAGATTACTAAAGCATAATTCCATGTGTGTCTGGGTGGGTCACAGAATTGGAATTTGGCTACTATACTTGACCAAAAGAGTCCTTGGCCCTCCTTCCTTGGGACACTCCCCCTGCTTTGCTTCTGGGGTGTTGTAAACTAAGCCACTTTGCTCTTCCTTACCCTTCTGTCATAATGTTTCCTCTTTGGAGCCAGCCTACCATGGACTGATTCTCTGAACCTTGGAACAAATAACCCTCCTTATTTAGACTGTAGTTGTTAGGTGTTCAGTCCCAGTAATAAGAAAGATCCCTGATGCAGGAAGAATAATCTGAACTATCCAATCGGAAAATAATCTCAAATATGAACAATATATTTTAATAGAAGCACTTTCTTAAAATTCCCTAAATATACCTGCAGTTTCCCCAAGTACCTATAGATTGCAATTTTAAATACTGATTTAAGGAACTAAAGTCCCATTTTATTTAATGGTTTTGCATATGAATGCTATACCTAAAAATACAGACTTTATCTTTACACTTGACAAAATGAAAACGAAAATGAAACCACACTGTCTTGCTGAGCAAAATACATGTTATATATATATAGCGGGACTCTTCTGACAACAAGATCATTCTTGTGAAGTCCTTTTTGGACCATTTTATCATCACATCCTCATGCCTCGTAGTAAGATGTTTAATGTTCTTTTCCACCTTACATGAAACATGTTTTCTCTAATAAAGACATATGGAAGGTATGTGGGTTGACTAATCCCTCTACATTGTGCTACTTTGCATGTTGAGAGTGATACACTGCCATGAATTGAGCATCAAATTTAAGGAGAACATGGGACACAAGTCACAGTGATGACATTTGTCAAATTACTTTGAGGAGTTTTGTGTTGGGTTAGTATCTGATTTTCAGAGAGATGGCAGATCAGGAGAGATGAAAACATATAGAGAAGGGTGGCAAGCAAGAAGCGAGTACATCAAATTATATACAAGCAACAGATCTATGAAATAGGCATAATCTTCATTTTAAAGAAAGGAATGAAGATTAAGCCATTCATCTAGAGTCTAATGCAGTATCAGAAACCAGATTTTAACTTGTAATACTTGACTCTATTAAATACACAGAATTCAAAAATAACTGCAAAAATCTTCTTTCTTATTGGCATGTCTTCTCTACCCTACCTGCATTTTCCATTTTTTCTCTTCAGTAATCAGCAAAAGGTTTTTTCTCCTGGCTTTTGTCACTCTCATCTCTTCCTACAACTCTGTTTGAACTTTAAAATTCTGCTAATTTTTAACAGAGCAGCCCATACCAGAATTTGAAGTTATAGAAGATAAATGATCATAGTTTGGTGACAGCAACAATGAAACACAATCTACCTAAAGGAGAAACAAGTGCTGTAGTAAATGTTTCTGTCTTTGTAACATTCTTCATTGTTAGGAAAAAATACTTGACATCCAGAATTTAAAGAATAAGTAATGTACTTTGGCTCACGGTTTCTGAGGATTTCGTGCATGGTAGGCTGGCTCCAAGGCTGGAAGACCTTGGCGGAAGGGTCTTCTGCTGAGGAAGCTGCCCACATCATGGCAACTGGGATGCAAAGAATGAGTGGAGGACCCAGGAAGAATGATATATCCTTCCATGTCCACCTCTAACTAGACTCCACCTCCTGACAGCACATTCACCTGAAGCACTCGCTAGTGTATGCACCCACTCATGACAGAGAAAGATATATCCATGTCCCATGATCTACCCACCCTTCGAAAGCCCCACCTGTGAGTGCATGGGAGTTAGGGGGGATACTCTAAATCCAAACCACAACAGTCTCTCAATGACCTACTATATTCATAAGTGCCTAGGGCACAGAAAAAGAAATACAAATATTATGAAGTTATTTTTACAGACGTCCATTTAGATTTCTTTTTATGTTTTCATAAAGAAAACACATAAACACAAACTATCACTAAATACAATCATTGGTATCTGTGTGAAACAAAAAGATGTAAATTAAGTGAAAAATACAATAAAGCTATTTAACAAAATATTTATCCGAGAGCAATAATGTAGGAACTTCAGCACCTTTACTGAGATTGTGTTCTGTTGCCCCTTCATGCTGCAACTTGATAGTACAGGAAGAATCTGGAGGCTCACCATTTGAAACAGGGAAAGTGTCAAGCCTATAAATTAGTCTTAATTACCACAAAGAGAATGCACATAAAGTGACTTTCACACTCTTGGGTGTAAAACACATCAATAAGTACTATTAGACATCCTCTTACAGCTATAATTCACTCACTTGATTTTACAGAGTTCTCACTGTGACCAATTTCCTTTGCCTACCTTTTTCTTCCTCCCTGTTACTCATTATTCTTATTATTCCTTTCCCATTGACTACTCAATTGGCACATTTCCATATTCCCCATTATGCTTAGCAATAATCTCATTAAAAGAGTTCATCTCACCAAAGAGCACTTGTTATGTCAAGCATGGAACTGACATTAGTCTCACCGCCCTATCTAGGCTGTATTCAAGTGTATTAGTAGAAATGCCCTCACTTCTGGATGCTGTTCTCCGGCTAAGTGTGTGGGCACGTTGCTGAGATCAGTTAATGATCCCCTGAGCTAGACAACAGTTTAAAACATGATGAGAAGGTGAAAAGAACAGTGCTCGGTGAACTGTACACTGACTAAAATATCAAGTACCTCTTATACCAAAGTGTTAACAACTGAAATTCTAACAAAAAAGGTGTTGAAATCATATGCTGATTACCTGTGGGTATTATTTAGCACATGCAGTCTCAAAGATGTGTGCAATCTTTGAGACTACAAAGACTACGGAGGCCCCGTTGGCAGGAAAACCAATAATTTAAAAGATGACGCAAACTTCTAGATTAAATTTTCACTTTGAATTTGTTTTACTTTTCATTTGATGTATTTTTCTCTCACCTTGCAATATCAAGAGAAATCGGATATGTTCTTTAAATGACAATTTTAGTTTGAAATCAAGAACACACCCACCCAAAATCTTGGTCGAGCATCGGTTACCTATTAAAGAAGACACACACACCTCCTCACTCAAATACTTCCTGCTTCCTGCTTGCTTAGATACCAGGCCGGCACAGCTTTCACAGTCACTTCTCAACAGGGATTGGTGGTAAAGGGAGACCGGCGGGGTGAAGGGGGGCTGCTTGATACAGGGAAGTGTCCAAGACGGCAAGAGATCGGCTGTGGCCTGACATCGGTGTCCTGCACAGTAGGGTGTGCGTTAGTGGCAGAAGGTAGACTGCCTTAGATCTGGCAAATTAATTTTTTGCCTTCATAACACATGTATAAAATTATGTGGAAGTACATTTTGTTTCACAGTTGCCTGCTGCCTAATATTGAACTTCATTTTTATCCTCAAAAGCAGCATCTCTCCCATAATTAAAAGCTTACTTCCAAAGTCAAGTAACCTATGTTGTAGTCTGTGTCATTTCTACTTAAAAATGCAATGATTTTCCTTTCCAGGAAGAAATCCAGGTGGCATCGCTGTAAAATTATCACAGCACCAAAGTATGCTAAGGTCACCAAAATAGTAGATGAACACTAGCGAATCCTTTCTCAGTAATATAATACAGGTATTGTTCCTTTTCACAGACTGATCTGGTTATGTTAAGGCAGTATGGAAATTATATTGCTACTTTAAGCAATATTTAAGATCATTCCTATGTCTGGCTACTCAGCTAATGCTAATTCAGAGACAGCTTTTGTTTTCTTTTGCAAAAAACAAAGGCAGACAGTTAGGTAAAGTCCTTCAAAGAAAAATTTAGAATCTGTAATTCTAAAAATCATTTACCTGTAAAAATGATATGTAAACATGAATAACTGAACACAGGTGAGTTTTAAGAAACGATCTTTTAAATGTCTGCAATCCATGAATAATTTTTAGTTGACATTTCTTCCTAGTCTTAAATAATCTATAAAACATAATGCTGCTTTTTTTTTTCTCTCACCGTGTTTTTTAATCTTTAACGATTTTATTTTCCTGGAGCAACATGTGATCCAGAGTATTAATTAATTAGTTAATGAATTTGAAAATACTATCTGGGTAGTTTTGTCACAATTTTTATTTCATCTAAATATTGTTGGGACTTCTTCTAATATTTGTATGGAGGAATATAATACATTTACTTTCCAGAGGACAAACTGCTAATTTTCTCCTTTGAGAAAGTTCAGAATATGATAGGAAATATCAGGTATAATCAAAGCAACACAAGTACAAATCCTAGTGGACAAAGCCATTCATTGGAATAAATGCTCTTCAAAATCCCAGTTAAAATCCTTTTGAGAAAATAAAATATCATGAAAGATTTAAAATATCATATTAACAGATGTAAATATTTTTGGCTGCTTCCAAGGCAAATACTGCAGTTATCTTTTTAATACAATCATTTTTTTTCTATAATACAAATGAAAGGTCACATTTTATTAGTAGTAAATGAATAGCTTCTAATAAATAGGAATAGATTCAAGAGTAATGGGTAATGTATACTAATGTATTGAGTAACAGCTATCAGGACTACATTTAAGCAGGTTTGCAAGCATATGACCCGGCAGCAGGGTGTCCCATGGGGGGTGGGTGTGTGTGTGTGTGTGTGTGTGTGTGTGTGTGTGTGTGTGTGTGCACTTCAATGCATGGGCCATAGTGTTTTGTGTTCTGTTCAGCCAAACCTGCATGGGTGCGCTATTCCAATCTGGAAGGCGTACTGCGTCCTGGCCAAGGTTGAAGCTGTGAATATTTTTCTTTAGAATAGCCACCCAACTTCTTACATGGCATTTAATTTTCATTAGATTTCTTGCATATGACCATGTCAAGACCGATTGTAAACTTTTAAAAAGTGAACTTAAATTCATCTTCTCTCTATACAAATTCATTGTTTATTAGCACTTTGTGTTTAGTTTTTTTTCAAAACACCTTTCTGTATGAGTTACAGCATGACTGGGCCTTGGCCGGCAGCATGAGGGTAGGTTCAGGAAAGGTTTAGCAGAAAAATGTAAGAAAGTAAAAGAATTTTATGAAATTAATCTCTTCACTCAAGCTCATATCCATATGTTTATCTAACAACATTTGTGAAGATTTATTTAATCATTATGTCTCAAAAATAACATTTACAGTGGCATATTTTTAAAATATTATTTATTTTATTGCTTTAATATTTTTGGAGCTCAGTATAAACTTATGAATTGTTTTCTCATGATTGATTGTTACTTCTGAAAAATTTAAATTAAAAATGTAAATTTG